>JAVQJF010063387.1:0-19804 GCA_036023855.1 Gadopsis marmoratus | reverse complement strand
GGAACTCTGACATGATGCGATGATCGATTAATATGATCACTTGCTGTGTGATGATCGCACAGGAAGTGATCATATTAAGTAGGTCAAACTGAGCTTCGCTAGCGGCACTTAGTCTCCTTCGTCTCCTCCTTTAGACAGAAACCTTCTCGCAAAACCACCGTAAGGGGAACTGCGCGGCTCTGTAGGCGGGCTGTAGGCTGCCCACCCAATCAGAGAGCAAGTTCGAAACAGTATCAAAATGTATGCATTCTGTGACATAAAAAAAAAATCTGAGTTTTGATTGGGTGGGCAAGATGTTCGTTTGGGTGGGCACTGCCCACCCTTGCCCCTTGCTAGAGCCGGCCTTGCTGGCAGGTAGAATAGACAGGTGAGAGCCGAGAAGAAACATGCCACTTTCTAAAATGGTCACGCTGTCCATTGGAATGGTCTTCCTGATGAACTAAATAGGAACTTAAAAAAGATGCTCTTAATAAAACTTATCTCAAAATAATTACTAAATTATAAATAATGAACCCAATAGTTAAAGTTACATTAAGTTGTGTCATTATTTCCTTTTGTCAAACATTTGCCCCATTGCAAAAGCCTTACTATCATTATATATTTACATTGGACCTGACTGTATACAATACCAGCAGATTCTGCAAAACCCAGTAAATTACAGTCAATGGCAACATTTTTGGAAAAGGGAAAGGTAGTGGTTATGGTTAAACATACATATAGAGTACATTAAGTCTTGTATTGGCACTGAACTTTGGCGATGGACGTAAGTTGTGACAGTCATCCAAAATGGACATAATTCCTAGAGATACATGCTAAGAGCTCTGGGATTCCCTTTTTCACAACAACGTGTGATTTTAGGGTTCTGGAGGTTGATGTATAGGGGGAAGGGGGATATACTGTACCTATATATATTAGCGTGTGGGGACTAACAACATTGTAGAGGCTGGATATGTCAATCACTTGTGTTGGAGAAGGAAGAGACACAAACAAGAGGGCTATGTCAGGCTGAGTGATGGAGTGGTAACAAAATGGCCATTCAGCCTGATTATCAGGTTAATGCAACCAATTAAGCTTGTCATGGCAAAGGGCCAGTCTCCAAGGAATCTGTAACCACGACAGCAGAAGGTTTCCTCATGCTTTCAGGGCTTTTGTTCAAACGCCCTTTTTCAATTGTATTATCATTTCCTTTCTTTGGCATGTTGAGTATTCAGGTGTCTGAGGGCTCCCTTATGCTACCAGCACAAATATGATACTTTCACTTACAGTGCTGTCTGTAACAAGATCTGCCTTATTCATGGATGTCTAAAGAGAAACCTGTTTTCCATAAAAAGCAACGAAAATATGACCTCAATCCTGATGGCAAAATGAGAGAAAGTCATCACCCTAAAACTAAAATAGCATATATTCAGTCATGCTCCTTGTCCTGTCCTTGTTGCCCTTTGTCTTGCAATTTGAAGTGCAACTCGGCTGAGTTTCTTTCAAGTTCATTCCACCCTCCACCTCTTTGTGTCCTGGAGGTTGAGAGAATGATCTTGAATGCCCAAGTGGGTTCTTAGACCCTCTGCTATCTGGGCCTCTCATCTACACCCTAGATGCCGACTCCGGTGCACGCCAACCTGCTCTAAACAAAAAAAAATTTTAAAAAAAGAGTAGAGGAGGTAGAGGGGATAGGAGGGCGAAAACGAGAGCCAGACAGGACAAAGCTGGGAGTGGGGAGAAACTGAACACAGTGTCTGTTGTGTGTATGAAGGGAGGACTTGGCACAAACACTGGCCGGTCTGTAAGAGTATCCTGTGCTGCTCCCTGCTCCATGCCTGCCTCCTCAATACTGTCTTTGTCCTCCCACTGTGCGCAGTGACACTGAGAATCCACACACAGCAACACCTGGCCCCTGCAACACTCTGTGTCTCCTCTGCTTCAACACAGGAGGAGGCAGGGCAGGACAGGACGGGACAATGTAGGACAATACTAGATAAGACAGGATAAGATGGAATACCAAATACGGAAGGCTGTCCTCAATGAAATAACTGCAGCTCTGATTGTTTATTCAAACACCTATGTTTACGCAGCATCTTCCTGACAAGCGACCCCTTGTGGCCATGGGAATAATGACTGTTGCCTATCAAAAGCAAAGGCAGAAGCTCCGCAAAACCTCTCAGGGAGGAGGTTAGGTGTACCAATCATCTGACACTGACACCGGACATCCTAAGAAAAGCAGTGAACCTAGGATTGAGCCCTGTGGTACACCTCATGTGACTCTTGTTGATAATATTGGACACTGTTGAACAGTACAACAACTTTGCCATGATGTCAGTCAGGAATGGCTGAGTTCAGTAGCATCACTTCGACTAACACTGATCCCTGTGTCTTTGAGTGATGCGCAATCTTGGAGAACAACTGGAGAACATTATTCCAAGGCACTAACAATATTGCAGGTAGACGTTCAGATCTAAGAAATGCTCAAGTGTTTCAGTTAATGGGTCAGTTTGGAAGGCAATGACAAACAATGAGGACTTCATGGGCAGTACACATTTTATTGGGGGTTTTGTTTTGTTTTGTTTTTGGCCCCTTGGGTTTAGTAGAACAAGCTGTAAACACATCACTGACATACAACTCTGCGAAAAATGAAGAGACCACTCCAAATTTTCCAAAGTTAATTTTACTCAAACACATACCTATAAATAGTAAAACCAGAGAACTGATCATTTTGCAGCGGTCTCTTATTTTTTCCAGAGATGCACAATCACCTTCTGAACTTGGTATGGCAAAGGTGCTAGCAAATAGTTGCCTATTTACACATCCAGCAGACAAGCAGAAACACTAACATTTATTTGAAGTCATGTTTCTGGTTGCCCAACTCTCATACACTTTCATTTAAGCTCTACTTTGGTTTCTACCAACTTATGAGGGGAACTTTGCTAACTTTGCCTGTCTGCTGTATGGTGCTGGGCAGGTAGCACAGCCCACAGTGCATTTTTAAACATCCACCTGCTATAGCTGGAAACGAAGTTGATGAGACCAATGAGACAACAAAACAGTAAAGGTACAAGCTTTGACACAATACAAAAATAATTGGGAAAACATTGAGCTAAATGGTGCTAAAAGGCTCCACTCAGCCCTAGCATTATAGCTGGAGTTGATCTGGGTATTGTTGTTAATATGAAAATACTTATAAGTGAAGCTAATAGCTTTAAAGCTAAATATGGGCCTTTCAGAGGATGTCTCACTCTGCCAAGAAATTACAGACCAAACATTGATCCTTTGGTGAGATTTCCATAATAATTATCAGGAAAAAAGTCCCTTATTAAGAGCTTTATATAAAAATTTCAACATTAGGTTTCTAAAATCAGTGCCGTCAAACTCTTGTTATCACCAGTTGTTTTTGTTTTTGACATCTGTCAGTCCTCAGAAAAATGGTGCTGTAAACCGTTTTATGTTCACAGTTAAAATGCTGTCCTTAATAACGTGACAGCCTCGCGGCCTCCGCTCCCTTCCTTGTTATCCCTTGGCAGCCATCTTGTGGAAGCACAAGAGGTTTTTAGGTGAATGGAAAAGAAACAGGTTCTTGCCATCGCAACAGAGACAGAAAGAGCTGGTGGTCAGAAGGGTTGGAGGACACGGAGTGCAGGAGCAGTGTGAGAGAGAGAGAGAGGGAGGGACTGCAAAGGGGGCAAAGAAATGGAGAGTTGGTGGCAGGCGGCGTTTTTCTTTTAGCAACCGGATCTGAGCGGGGGAGCTTAGCAGGGCGAGATAAAAGGAGAAAGGAGCGTTGTCCAAGCCCAGCTACAGGAAAAAGACGATTATAGCAGAGCCCGGTATCAGGTATGCAGGCCGGCAAATCCCAGCCAATCACACTGCGGGTACATTAGGCCAGACAGCAGCTTGACTCCACTGCACTTACCCCACCGCCCCGCCCCGCTCTCCTCCCACCCCTCTCTCTCTCTCTCTCTCTCTCCCTGATGTTGCACTCCTCTTTCTCTCTCTCTCTCTCCAAACCCAAAGAGATTATTACCCCAGTCTTGCCTGAGCTCTACAGGCCTAACGTCTTTCATTATGTGCCTATTCTCTATTTATCTATTGTGTGTGTTCTCTTTTCATCCCTCTTTACCCAATAAGAAGATCTCAGGGGCCACTATTTGGCACCCAAAATGTTTGGTTTAAATGGCTGACATGACTGGTCCAGGGTGCAATAGGTGGCAGAGTTTCTTCTTCACACTTACCAGACACAGACAGCAATTCTAATTATTGGTATTTTGATTGTAATTAGTGAAATGATTAAATATTACACACATATATACAGATAAAGAGTCAATCTAGACCTGCTCTATTTGAAAAAGTGCTATGAGATAACTATATAAATAAAATTGAATTGAACTGAGTTGAATATTTCCAGGCAAAACAAGGGACTGACAGAACATTTAAGAGACCCAAATACAATCCTCATGCTGTGGTTAGAAATCCCGAAATTACTGCTAAATAGCTAGGATGTATGGTATGAATTAATTGAAGTACAACAACCTCATATCCTTAAAATGAATACTAAACTAAAATGTTTTGCATAGCATAGTATGGAACCTATAAAAATCTACGTTTAATACATGAGATTTGCAACATGGTTTGCCTTAAATGTTCAGATTGAAAGTTCATTCTTGACCTTGGAGACAGCAGTTGAAAAACACAGTGTAATATGTAATATGATAGAAAACTTGAGAACACCTATCAAATGGGCCTAGAATTGTAATTACCTAAGATTTTCTGTGATGATTTGCTGTATCTGCAGTAGCAGAGATTAATAGTTTGCACTGGATGTTCGGATCAACAGATGCAACAGCATGTACACTGAGAAAAGAGAAAAAGGACCGATAATTGAACCCTGTGGTACTCCACAGATGATTTTAGTTGATAATCTGTCCCTTTCTCCATGTAGTTATTACCTAATAGTACAACAGGCTTTTGAATCAACATGATTGGATGAGTTTGATTTCAACTAACACTGATCACTGTATCTCTGCACCTTTCTGTGAGGTGGCCATCTTAGGTCATGTGCTTTCTAAGTCTGCCAGCAAATTAAGTGTGGGGTACTCTCCAAGGCACAGCTGCCTATTCAGCTGTCAGTGGGAAAAGCCAACAGAAGACTTCCGTCTGTATCCTTTCAGCTATATCCCATAAGCCTTAAAACTAATCACATCAACTCAAAAACGATGTGTCTGTGGAGGCTCTTCCAAGAATGTCTCCACAGAAGAAACTAATACTAGCAAAGATGATTTACATTTTCACATCAAGATGGTGTTTATTTATTATGTGCTACCTGTAGCCAGTAATTTTAAAATATTAGCAAAACTATTCTTAAGGCCAGTGCTCAAATTGGGCCAGTACTCACCGGTATACAATACTGGTTCTTCTACATTTTACTCTTTGGTGTACCGGGACTTTTTCTTGTGCACTGGCACTTCTCACAAGCTGCAAGCTCTCTTGTCTGCCCCCTATATCAGGTTGTCTGGGAGATTCATAATGGCCCTAAATAACCTGCATTACCTAGGGGGCACTACGTGACACTTACCTGTTCCTGTTCTCTCCTGCCTGCTTTTCTGTCTAGTCAGGCTAATGCAAGTAACGTTACATTAATCTTACAATAATCTTGGCCTGGCTCCAAAAGTGCACAAAGAACAGAGTCCGGCAATGTGCCCTTGGTTAAATAAATGTATGTTGTAATCATCAGCAATATCTCCTAGTATATTTTATTCACTGTTTAAATTCACAATGTAATATATTACTTAATGATTTGCTGATACCGGCCCATACACACGGCAGCATGTGTAGGGGAGAACTGGCACTTTTTTTGTTCCACTTCAAGCATTGATTAGTGCTAACGTTCAGCATCAAGTCATGCATTAAGATTTCCCCCTCCCACGAGGAGAAATATATGGCTGCGTTTTATTCTGTCCGTCTGATATTTCTTAAAATTGAACGTTTTTGTGCGATTTCCAAAGACAGAACAGAACAGATTTCTTGATTTGTGCCAGAAAGTATCCACCCTTGTTTACTAACCTAGCGTTAGATTATCTATGACCATAAATATTCACGACTAAAAATGCAACAAGCAAAGTTTATGTGAAAGTATAACTCAAAAGCACAGCTTGTCTCTTTTATCGGGAGTGTGTGGGTGGAAATCTCCAAACCGCTTTCAGAGACGTAGATGACTAGACAATGCAATCATCCAAAATCACAAAGGGCTTTACAAGCTGTACAGCATAAAGTTCCCTCTATACTTAGACCCTCGATTAAGATTAAACACCAGGCATTATTCTTATTTCTATCCCTGTTTTGCTGTTTGTTTCTTTCTTTCCCATTTATTTCATTTTAGCCTGCTTGAATCAAATTTTTTTTTACCTGTAGCCATACCTGGAAATATTTGAAATATTGACAAACCTGTTGGCTATACCTGCGGGTACTCAACCCCATGCAGGACTATATAACTATATACTGTAAAATCCCAAAGACCATTGTTTTTGAGTTTGATTTGCTAACAAAAAACAGTTCTCACTTCCAACTCAGAAAGCAACCTATCTACCTTTGTGCTGTAAAGCAGATTTTCTACCAAATGTACCCCAGTGTTCACAATGTTAAATGCAGGTGATGGTCGTGTTCATTAAATTTTCTGTCGACAATTAACTAATGTTAAATTACCTGTCTTAATGTAATTTGCATCCGGGGTACTATGCAACATATTCTTTGAAGTTCTAAATACTATTGGTGAGTGAACGTTTTCTGCCAATACAAAACTGGGTAAACTGTGTTCTGGTGGGTTCCACTTTCACTACATCCCTATGTGTGTGTGTGTGTGTGTGCGTGCGTGTGTTGGCTTATGTGCATGTTTTTGTGTGTGTGTGTGTGCAGAAATGTGCACGGCGTGCTGGTGTGTGTGTTCGCGTCTGCCTGTCTGACTGCGTTGTGTTCCAGTAATGACATCGGAAGCTGGCAGGGCTTCATGTCTCCCGGGCTGCATTCAGAGGGACTAGGCAGCCTCCCCACACTGGGCTGTCGGGGGGGGAAAGGACTGAGCCAGTGAATCAGCAAACACAAGAGCCGAAAAGACAGGAGAATGGGGGTGCAGTGAGATAACGGAGGAGAGAGAGCGATGGTGAGAGTATGAAGGAAGAAGAAAATTGAGAAAGTAATAGGCAGAAATTAACATGCAAAGGGGAAAGGGGAGGTATTAGGGCAAAAGTAGCTGGACACCAAGAGATCTGAGGTTGGAGCGGCACAAATTGAGGACAAATTGTGACTTGGGGGGGACAAAAATGGGATGAGGGATAAGAGAGCAAGAGGAGGGGTGAGAAAGTGGAGGACAAGTGAACGGAGGCTGAGGAGTGATGGGTAAGATAGGAGAAGCCTAGAGGATATACAGAGCGGAATAGGTTTGGCTGACATTCAGGCATGTGGAGGGCCAGGGGGGTGACTGGGGAGCATTGTAAATGAAGCAAAGGGGAGACAGAGAGGCGGGGGACAGAGCTGGTCTGGGGTGAGAGCGAAGGGGGTGGGTGGGCAGTAGATTTGGCTGGCATGAT
The DNA here is from genome assembly GCA_036023855.1 of Gadopsis marmoratus. Taxonomy (NCBI): domain Eukaryota; kingdom Metazoa; phylum Chordata; class Actinopteri; order Centrarchiformes; family Percichthyidae; genus Gadopsis; species Gadopsis marmoratus. Next base: position 12,236 of record JAVQJF010063387.1, on the reverse strand, counting down.
GGGGATCTTGCCCAGACCAGCTAAACAGTCTGTTATGTTTTCATTAACCACAGGAGATTGTCGGCGAGGTGGGGCAGCGGGCACCGAGAGGGTCTAAAATTAAATGGATGAGGGTTCATCACTGGGGAGAACTTCCCTCATTACACAGGCACACAATGAGAGCTCACACGGATGGATCCATTGTTCCGAGGCGGCAGTGCCAGGTCACACTACCCTGCAAAGCATCCACAACATACTTCAGCAACAACAACAGAATGAAAGTTCCTACTGAGAATAATATCGGTTCGATTTAGGGCTTCAGACAGCTTTGCCCCTCCAGCTCCAAATGAAATCAAGAGAGAATGAAAATGAAGTTACTGTGAGGTGATGTCAGTAAACAACACGCAGTATGCCAATGCTTACCAATCCTGGCTGGGGCTACCCAACATGTAGCCTACTACCTGACATCCGTCACACTCTGTCTGATGTTACCATCAATCCTGCAACACATTCAGCAACTTTTTTATGTCTAATGTCAATATTTTTTCTAATATTTGAGTTTAATAACTGCACATGGCAATTACAGTATTGTTAAGGCGACTTTAATCAATATTTTTACATTAGTAATGGGATCACATGACTTCTTGTATGTGAAAGGGGTTCACTCATGGTGATGAACCCACAGAGAATTATCACCTGGCTCTACAGTTCACCTCATTTTAGTGTCTTTCAGCTCATTGTTTTGATTTTACCACAACGTTACAGTGTTGTCTCACTCTCACCGCACTCATCAACATCGTTTTTGGCTGCGGCAAGCACCTGTTTAGCTGCTAAAGAGCTAGCTATTTTCCTCAAGAGTTGGTGGAGACCAAAAACTAAAACTAAAAAGTTCAGTCAAGGGTTTAGTGATGTGTCGTTCATGATCGTATCGTTCATTGAACTACTCTTTTAATATGAACAATTCGTCTCCGAGAGTGATTCGTTCATTTTGTCTGCACATTGTGCAAGAATAATAATGTATGAGTTTCATTTTTCTCACGTGACAGCTACACAGGCGCAGGATTGGACAGAAATGAGTAGTTCACTACTGGACTTTAGGACAAGAGTCTGGGTCTTCAAGTTGTTTGTTCATTTTCATGTTACAGCTACACAGGCTCAGTGTTGGGGCTCTCCCCACAAACTAAAATGAGTAGTTCATTTTACTGAATGGGATTTAAAGAACTAAGTCACTAAAATGGACTGGCTATCCCATCACTATCATGGTTATGGCAATAAAAACACAAGGGTAAGTTAGGGAAAGATTGTAAAAGACAAACATTGATTACAGGACTGGTACCGGAGGTAAACGCCAATCTCCTGCATGAAAGTTGGACTTGCTTCATGCCCATCCACACCCTTCGTTTCTGCCTCACTACATAAAGGGCACACTACTTCCTGAATTGACACTTACCAATGGACAGGGTTGCCAACTTTGGGAGTGAGATTTTGATGCCATGGCCCGTGGGCTTAATCACGCATACACGCACTTTATCACCTGCACACATTAGGGCTTAATTCACCATCAGGGTTTAAAAAGGTGTGCACCTTACACATGTGGCAGAGGTGGGACCTTATATTGTTTCAGAATTAAGGATACAGCCTAACTTGATGTAACCGGAACTTCCACCCTGGGAAATACTCACAATTTCACAATATTCATGTTCAATTGTTCAATTCAATGTTCATTCACTAATGAAAGTCAAAGACGTGATTACAATATCAAAACTACACTGTTTTGTTGAATATTAACAAGTAGCGAGAACAAGAAATAATCACAAAAAAACAAAAGAACCTCTGCTACTGCAGACGCACAGCCAATATGTGAACGCACACACAGACAAATCTACACATGACCACACATTCTTGCTTAGCCAAATACACACATGAACACAAAGAGGTAGCAGTAATAGTATCAATGTTAACACTAATACAATGATGACAAGAGCAATAACAATAATTGCAGCAGTGGCTGCTGAGCAGGAACATGGGGCAGCAGGCGACCCACATCCACAGATCCAGACTTCACAGATCCAGACTACACAGCAGAAGGAGAGAGAGAGAGAGAAAGGGAAACAGTCGAATTAGTAACAAGCATTAATGGGATAACAGTGCATACAGGCGGTCACTTCCCACATAAACTCACTCTTGTCCGAAGAAGGTAGAGTAGTGTTGCTATAACGTGATTATCAAAGGCAAAAACTTCACAATATAGATGCTTGCTTACAAAACCTTAGTGTTAAAAATGGATGACCCTCTAGGCACCTGCTTCAAAGTTAAACTTTAGGGTGCTTATAATGTTAGCCACTTAGGAAGCTAAGCTGCTATGCCAGGCAGATATGCTATAAAGTGTGAGTGTGAGACCTTTACATATAAATGAGCGTCCGTTACATTCAGCCATTGCCAGACGAGTTCACGCAATGCTGATTAAGCCTTTCGCCGCTTGAGTTTTTAAATCTGGTGTGAGTGGGCACATTCCCGTGCTGGCGGTAGTAGCGTGTTTTATATCAACCAGCAATGATTGGTTTGCCCCAGAGCCGTGTAGAGAGAGAATCGCGTCAAAGTTCAAAATGCTTGCTCGGCGCATGATTCACGTAGACTTCAGATCGTCCTCTCTACATGGCTCTGGTTCAGAGCTGGGAGCAACCACATCGATGGAGTCGCTACAGCAGCAAGGAGTCTGGTGGGAGAAGCTCCAAGAGTCCCCGATGCTCCAGAGAAAAAAGAAACTCCACATTCGGAGGAAGGATTACAGTCAAAAACAGAACGTGATGGACGGCGAGGACAAACACGGATAGCCACTGGTGTGGCTGTTCCTCATTGGAGAGGCTGAAAGAAGAGCAGGGACTGAGGACAGACAGGATGTGGACAGAGTTACTGCTCTTGGACAGGTTGGTCTTCATAAAATATTTGGAGTCAGCTATATAGCTATTACATTTACTCCTAAATAACAGATTGTCTGAAATTTGAGCCAGCTCCATTACAGATCCATTACTTATACGTCATAAGCATGCATCTGCAGTGTTTTGTGTAATTAATCTCACCACCAGAAGGAGGAGAAAGGATGTTTCAACTTTATGCAAATCTCTGATGTGTGGGAGTGAAAACCAATTGCACCCAAAGGATTCCAACTGGACCTGGCTCAAACACAGATACAGTTGCATTGTACATTTTCAACCGAGCATATTGCAAAGTAAATACACAGCTAGTGTGTACGTAAGTGACCACTGGAAATTAGTACTGCGGTATCGCTGCAAAGCGTCTCATTCGGCCTTCATATACTTAAAGTATCTAAAGAGAGATTACAGTTCTTAAGGAGTGATGCAGGTGAATAAGAGATCAAACAGGTCTGGTCAGGTCTTGGCACTCAGTCAGGGTCTAAAATTAGCATTTACAGTAAGTCTTGTCAGCACCAAGAAGAAATCCGGTTTTCATCCTCATCCACTTTTAAGAGGTAGAAGGCAGTAATGCTTCTTGCAGTGCCAAGCTGTGTGTGTGACGTGCACATGAGAGAGGACACATTTTCCAGTACGGCTATTAGGGGGAAGCGTGCAAAAAGATTAAAGCATTATCAAGTGAGACACATCTATCGGTATAACAGACCCAGCATCAGTGGCCATCAGAGCCAGCTTGTCTGTCTAAAGTCCTCACACAACAGTTAGATCAAACACGAAGGGCCGACAAAAGGTTCGAAAAGAATGATGTGCCGTTGATGTGCTGTGCTGTGATCTCAGGCTTGAAAAGAAGACGACGGTTTTTGTTACATTTCACACATATCAGGGCGTCGTCTCGCTTGGGATCTTCATCAGCTGAAGGCTCCTCACACAAGTGAAATGTTATATTGTGCGTGTGTCAGTAACTGTGGCAGCACTGTGAGTGTCACTGCCCTTCTATATATTTGAGCTCATCGTAGGTGAAGCCCCAGTCTTGGGATGGCAACATTAATGCAGAGCACTAATGTGAAAATACACTTCATGTTTTAGCAAATATACATCTGCAAGGTGAATATACGTCCATTTTCATTATTTGTTTCAGTACAAGTGCATGTGTTAGCCGAATACAGTACTGAAAGTATAAGTTACTGTACGCAACTGTGTTTATACAGCACTGCCAAATACATTTGGGAAGAAAAGTCGTTGCTACCTGCAATATGTTCACTGGCACCGGGCACCACTGGCGCAGAAGCCGTAGGGAGGCGGTCAGGATGGATGGTGGGCATTCAGAGAATATTTGCTCAAACAAACTACCTGAAGCGTATTTTTACACTTCAAGTCTAATTTCATCCATTTTTTCACGTGATTACTGTTCACATGAATCATGCTTTAGTTGTTGAGGTTTACTGTAAGAATGCATCGTCAGGTCAGTGTTTTGCAGACAGGGTTGCTGTACAATAAGCAGATACATTATATCCTCTGATCTTGTGAGGTGAGGCGGCATTCATTTAAAATCCTTCGTCAGTTCCACCAAATCGTAGCTGCTTCACTGTACAGTTCTACACTTCCTTGTTTAAAAACACAAAGTTTCTACTTACTTATGTCCACTTTCTCATGCAAGCATTTAAAGCTCATTCAAAGTTTATTCCAGGTTAGAAAAGGCGTTATTACCTATTACACCACCATGAATCTGGGAGTTCATCCTATACACGGTGAAAGAATGAAAGACCAGACGTTCCTCGGCCCAACGAGTAGATTGTAATCCTTTTGTTGCTGTACAAAAGAAAAAAATCAACTCAAACCTTTCTTGTGAGGTTTGGTGCACATCAAACACAACATTTTGCTGCTTTGTGTGCTTTCAGTAGTTTGTTTCAGGGGTCAGATGCATGTGACCATTTACCCCGACGTGTATCAGCTGGAACTAAACTGCCAAAATTTACTTTAAAAGACTAAAAGGCAGAACAGGTAACAAAAACCTTGGGGGGCTGCGCAAAAGTGACGGCAAAAGTATCAGCAAACAAAAATGATTTATTTACACATCCAGCAACATTAGCATTCATGTGAAGTGTCCACCTGGCGGATGCACGTCCAATATTCACTCTCCTTTTGGCTCTGGTGTGGTGGCCGGCAACAGTTGAGGGAAGTATCTTGAGCAGCTACGTTATGTTCACCAACTAGCTGCTAACTTTGTCTGTCGGCCGTATGGTTGCTGTACTGTTTTTGTTGGAAACATCTGCTGCGAGATTGATGATTGATTGATTGATGTTAATTACACATCATTTTTTCCCCATTGTTGATATGAAAATATTGAAGCGCAGGTTTAAAAGTGCAGCTTAGCCACGGTAAAGACATAGGCTGCCATGTTTCTCCTCCAAACAAGCAGGCTGAACAATATCATAAATACCGTGCCGCGATTTTCTAAACTGCTTATATTTCTGTACAAAATAAATCTCATCGACGTTAATCAATTCAATTCAGTTTAATTTATATAGCACCACATCATAACAAAGTTATCTCACAGCACTTGTTCACATAGAGCAGGTCCAGGCCGACTCTTTAGGTATCACAACCATGACACAGTGTGAAATAATTTATGGTCTGCAGGGTCGACACGCAGACTCACCGCATCCACTCAGCTCATATTCATCCTTTCTAAATCCCATCAGCTAAATCATGCCACTTCCTCTTAACCTTTGATTGTTTGATTCTGTCTGCGACATCCATCCCACACAGCACAACATCAGACTGATCAATCACCGCGCTGCCTCACAGTGCCGCCATTGTCAGCGACCTCCCTGAGTCAAGGAACACACTGAAAACCTCTGTCTGTGTCCCTTCTCCGGGCCTTGAACGGGCCGTATAGTCCTCTCTTTGTCCGCCCCACCCGTACTGACGGAATCTGAAAGTAAGCAGATTTGCAACGGATATTAACAGTAGGCTTGTGGAACAATGGCGCGGAGAAGCATGGCACAAGGTTGAGAACAAATGTGTCCTTCATGTCCAGTGGGGGCCTTGTTCTGAGAACGGAGGGAAGGCGAGGATCGGGAAATGTATGAGGAGGGGTGTATTCTCACATGGCAGATGGAAATGAGACTATCAGCACACAAACACAAATCTAAGTCAGACCCCACCAAGGGCTCACGCCGACAGCTCGACTCTCTCGGAAAGGCCGATGATGCTGACAGAGACTCAAGAACGACATCATGCGCAAGCACACACATCAATATCATCATCATTCTACTCCTCCGAACAAGCAGCTGGGGAGTCGGCGCTGTTACATCTATATCTTCAGCTACAGCAGCCCAATAAGGGAGGTTTTACTCCTCCCTAGATGGCTTCATACCTTCCTTCCCTTTGACAGCATCATGGGGGGTGTTATTGGTCGAAGCTGCAGGGAGCCTTCCGACGCACCGCTCTCACTCTAGCTTGCAGTATTGCAACACCTCTGTGGGTTCAGAGGAAAGTTGCACTGGCGTGTATTGACGTCTTTCTTCCCTATGTTGTTAAGCACGCTGCAAGATGCGCTCACTTTTATGTTTGTGCAGAGCTTATAAGAGTGCAATGCTTAAGTTTGTCAGCTACAGTGGAGTTTCCAGGGTGTGGCGTAAAATGGAGCCATGGACTGAAAAAACCTATTAAAATCATATTTTAGCATCTTGCTCGATTAGTGACGCACACTCCAATCAACAGAATCCATACCATGGTACTCTTCTGTAGGTTTTTGTAGCCCCACAATTCCTACAATATATTTGTCTTTGGTGTTTGTTCAATTTCATAAAAGTCCCAATTTCTTTCTGAAAATACAGAGTAATTTTAAAAGATGTTAAAAAAGAAGTTTATGTCTGTCCCAAAGAGTATTGAAACAAAGAGACGAAATTTTGACAACCGCCACTAGATGGTGGTGCGTTCATGCAGCAGCCATTTTGGACAGAAGACACCAATGGGACCGAATGGGACAACAGCACAGAACCTGCAGAGACACCATGACAGTGAAGGAGAACTCAAAGTGGAATAGAAATCAATGTTGGGAAATCCACTGCAAAAACCAAATACATCAGAAAGTAAAACTGTGTGATTTTGTGCCTCATTTTGGTTTGAAATCTTGTAAGTATGACTGAAAGTTTCAGCATTTAAACAAAAACACTCTGGCTGTATTAGAATAATACGAATGATAGAGTTGAGGCATTGGTACTAATCATGCTACTCAAAGAAATTATAATAATACTTTCTATGAAGCCCATGTCTATAATGCCTTATAAAATACTTAAAATGTGTTGTAATCTGATTATGACACTGTATAATTGCAGTTATAATCATTCATAAATATTCATAACGCTTTATAATAATAATAATAATAATATAATCATTTTATAATGACTTATAAGTTCAAGTATCATAATCCAAAAATTGCTGGTCATTTGTATTTTTAATGATCATAGTATTATAATTCTCATAGTTGTAAAAGGCTATAATCATTTTATCATGCATTATAATGTGCTTATAACTTGCTCTAAGAGACCCTTTATCTGCTTGATTTGTCATGGAAAAAGCGAAGGAACAGGCCACACCTGTCCACGAAACTGCTGTCAGTCAACTGTCCAACTACTTTTGAGCCTCAAAATGAGGGCCTTTGTATAAATATGGCTGTAATTCCTAAACGGTTAATGTGATATTTCTGTTAAACAGCTTGTGCTCTTCAATCACATCTCGATTGCGTCGTTTCAAGTACAAAACTGACATGACTGTATCAGTGTAGACTTTAGTATTCTTCTCTACAGTCACACTATGTCTTAGCATTTATCATTCTCCAGTAAGTGCAGGGTTGCCAGGTCTGTGTGACAAAACCAGCCCAATGGCCAATCATAACCAGTCCAATACCAGACCTCAAACTATGAGCTTTCTGTGTGGAGTCTGCATGTTCTCCCTGTGTTTGCATGGGTTTCCTCGAGGTGCTCCACCACCAGCAAAACACGTACCGTATGTTAGGTTAATTCTCCTGTTAGTGCCCTTGACCAAGACACTGGCTTAGAACTGGAGCTGGTCCCACTGGATTTATTTTGCATGCAAAGTAGGTCTACCCAACCAGCAGACAAAAACTTCAAGCCGTGGCAACACTTCAAAAGTGGCCCAACTGGCACTGAGTAAATGTCACCTGTAGCCACTGTTCTGCAAAAGTCACATTGACACGGTTAAACAGAAACTTTCACAAATAGATTAATTCAGAATCAAGGTCTTAACATTGGCACTGTCACGGTGGGAAAGCACAGAGATTCATTATCAAACACTAACTAACACTAAGTTGCGGGAAGTCATTGAACCCCCCTTCATGAAGCAGGGTTTTAAAGTGGTAGAATGCCCTTTATTTCTATGTACTCAAGAAAAAATTAAATTAAAATACAAATACCTAAAAATACTTCATATGTAAATAAAAGATGTAAAAATCACATTAGTTCAAAAGCACAGACACAGCTGGTAGTCGACAGATATTACGGGCAGGTGGCAGCACTGCGTTACACATACGAAATTGCACAAAAGCAACTGGCAAAGGCAAACTTGTGGCATTTGGACAAGCAGTTCCTCCTTTGAAGAGGTGAAAATGATGCATCCATTTGCCAAGAGCCCTCTCTGAATATTTACCATCATTAAAAGGTGCTACATGCAGGGCTGTTTAAACATGGCTGGGGCACAACGACATGTCTGCAGACTGAACACACTTACAGGAGAGCGGAGGGAAACCACAGCAGTGGCAGCTGCATTTTGGTAAAGAGGTAAATACAAATCAGAAGCGCATAAATAGTTGATACAGTAATAGACCATCCAGTGAAACCAACGCGCACTCTGGACCTGAAACCTTACCAGCGCTACCTCCGAGCACTGTGAGTGTGTGTCAGAATTGTGCGGTGAAGTTCTGAAGAGGCAGATGGTGAGCCAGCCCTAATTATTTACCAGCCAAGGAACGAAAGTCGGATGGAGAAGGAGGGAATGTGAGTATCTGTGTGTCAACAAGCTCAACAGCAGAAATATTACTCGAGGCAGATTTTCCAAAAGAAACTGAAACTTACGGTGATATTAAATTACAGTGAGATTAGAAATCAGTAATTTGTGTGTCATGTAGAGCAGAGCGTGTTCCTGGATATAAAAGCCGGAGAAGACCGCCGCTTAATTGACTGTATGATGTCACTGAATGGCGACTTCCTCCTTCCCAGCAGTAAAGAAATGAGTTGCGCCACTAAACTCTGCAGCATCGTGGGAGGTGCTTACTTCTGTAACTGAGTGGAATGAGAGAGGAACATGATATTCATATCAGATAAAAAAAATCGCAACAACAACTTTCATTTCATCACACTGCTGAAAAGAACATGTTTTAAATGGTGTTTCTTTAGGTTGTCAGTTGGCTAGTGTCAATACGCAGCCAGTCAGTGAGCCTTGTTGCTAGGAGAGACGCAACTCCAGCCTCTTCTATTGGCCAGAGAGACCAAGATGTTCATCCAATAAAGGCCCCACAGCAGCAGGACAGTGATAGCCATCAGGGCACAGTTATTATGGTGCCTTTGACTGTGGTTGAAGTGGGCTGAATCGTACCCGTCGGAAAGGTCAACATCGAAATTGTTAGTGGATGCCAGCTGGAGGGGAAGAGAGGGTTAAAGAGTGTTTGTTCATTTGCATGCAAATACTGTTTGTGGAGATGATGCGGACGACAACTACTGTGCCACTTTAAGTAGAAATAAATGGAAAACAGTTACGTGTGTCCTGATATGGAGTCGTGCAGTCTATGTGTTAATTATCTGAAATATTAATAAGAATAATGCCTTCTACCCTGTTTCTTCGTGATAATCTGCTCCCCGTCCTGCAGTCACAGCAAGGATTCAACGACCCCTAAGCTTCTCATACGCTGAACCTCATTTATTACATTATCAATAGAAAGGCAGCTACACCAAATGCAACATGTGACTTAACTATGCGCGTGTTTATTATGCACTGGCAGGCGAGTGAAGGCAGCAGTGGAAGAAGTGGTATTGATACTGATATAGATTTTCTTCAGACAGATTAATCCAGGGACAGCGCGGGGAAATCTTCTGTAGCTTTGTCTTTTTTTTTTGTTGTTGTTTCTCTCCGCTGGCTCCGCTTCCAGCCTCCCTCTAATTGGCCTCCTCTCCACAAATACTAATGAAGGCGTGGACATCTTCATTTGTCCAGCAGACGTTCTCCTTTGTTCTACTTTCCCCTCGAGCCATGCCGCAACCTCAGTGAGTCGGTCAACAACTATTGGATGGATAGGCATAAAATCCTGTACGGAAATTAATGGTCACCGGAGGATAAAACTCAATGACTTTTGATGATGCCCTGATTCTTCTACCAGCGGCACCATGAGGGAGACAATTTTGGATCTGAGTGAAGTATTTTGATAACTACTGATGAATTACCTTGAAATTTGACCCACACCATCACGTTCCCCTCAGGATGAAATGCGATCACCTTCAATGATGATGACTGAAGATGGCGCCGCGGATGGCTGACGTGGTGTTTCTGCTGTGGTACCCGGCGGAGATGAGCTCATGAACATCAGGGGAACGACGTCAGCTGCTTTGTTTCCCACTTCAAGAAACGATGGAAAAATGGAGGATAAGCTAATATCGGGTGTGTCGGAATTTCCTGAATTGTACAACACAAGTTTGCGCTTGTGTCGAGAACTCGGGAGGAAAGCTCTGTCTCGGAAACACTTTTCCAACCAAGTAGGCATGTCAGGTGTGTTTCAGCAGGTGGCTTGAAGGTTGGCAATATGTGTAGCCTGTATGATAACCAGAGTTTAGGGCTTTTATATGGTTTACAAAGTGTTACCCCTCAATAGCTAACTCCGCCTATTATGCTTTTTATAATTTAAATATGATTTAATATTTCTTAACTAATGCCTTTTCTTGGTAAACTGAAGAGAAATAGGTGAGCTGGTAGCATAGATTTACTTAGACGCCCATCTATTCCTACTCAAGTTGCATAGTGAATGTTCATGGTTGAACAACTGAATCTACAGAGAGAAATAATTCTCTTGTAAGACATTGTCTTACAGACGTCTCTTTTACAATGGCAGGTATTCCCCGAAATATTTACTATTAATTCGTCCTGAGGCGAACATCACAGCGTGTGTCAAATTTCAACTTCCTCTTGATGCAGCTGGTATAAAAGTCAGGGGATCATTCAGATTTATCATCTGGTGAGCATGCATTTCCATCCAGAATGCTGTGCCAATCTGTCCAATAGTTGTTGACTGACAGATCGCAGCGTGGCTCGAGGGAGAAGAGGGGTTTTTCTGTTGAAACTGGCAGCCAGGCTCCGCAGCATTCTAAGTGCCTTGGATCAGAATAGAGCACAACTGTAATGGCAGCTAGCAGCTAGCTGACAAAAGGTAACCCGTTAGATTGTTTGTCATAAATCTTTAAAAACATCATGCAAACATGCAGTTTCATTATTTTTTTAAAAGGATCTGTAATTTTCTAGAACAGCAGTAGAACAGTTTTAGCAAACATTACTCAAACAGGAGGACATTTTCAGCTGCGGGTTAATACACGTTAGTTGAACTAGTGAGTATTCAGGGAGTATGTGGGACTGAGGCGAAATAAAATCAATGTGTTTATGTTGACGGAGGAACACGTCAACCAGACTACGATGGTGATGCTGCTCAGAATATCACCAAAAACCAGGAACAGATATTAGCATTAGAATTTGCTCTAGACACGTTGAAGTCTTCTGTCTGACAAGGTCAGAGCAGTGATTCCTCAAAAGCGAAATCCTTAACACCACCCCATCTGTGATACTGTCAGAAACATATAACACCAGTGTTAAACAATTTCAACGGCCTCTGCGGTATCACTGCTACGCTAAAATTTGAGCGAGAACAATAGAGAAACAATACAGAGTAGGACTGTGTGGTATGGCATATATAATAAAAAACTTAAATCTTATAATAAAGGTATATTTATTTGTGGTGTAGCCAATCTGTATGCACATATACAGTAAAACCTACATCATATATATATTAACAACTGTGGCACCAGGATGTTCCTGATACCGAACAGTCTCAGTAGCAAAGTGTGTCAGAATACTAATGATCGAGGCGCTGAAGCTTTGTCAAAGTGAAAGGTATCACGTATGCCCTTCCTGAAGCACATTTCTGATGTTCAGTATGTTCCAAATACTCCCAGATGTTCCACAAAAGAGCTTAATGCATTACTTCTGTGTCAGATTATCACTTCTCCAATGCTATTTAAACACCTAGCAACAAATAACCGTAGA
>JAVQJF010063376.1:0-11598 GCA_036023855.1 Gadopsis marmoratus | reverse complement strand
CCCCCCCCCCCCCCCCCCCCCCCACAAGAGTGAAAGAGACAATGCCAGTAATCTAAGCATTTTTTATTATTCTTTGATGGTCCAGACTTCATGTAGCTACTAGTGTGATCAAAAGAGAGCCATCTGCTCAATAGTTTCTGTTTTATGTGCTGAGATTTTGAGATACCCCTGAAATGTCTGTCGCAACCTCAAAACAATGGAGGTATATCCCCTCAGCTCATTCCAACATTCTCATCTTTCTATATGCTTTCCCTCCTCTCTCTTGGTCTGCCCTTCTCCAGTTGTTTCCAACTCTCCATCACTCATACACTTTAACCTTGGACTTCTTTCCTGTCTCCCGGTCACACTTTCTCTGTTGCTGAGCTATTTTCCCTTGTCGTAGTTGCACTCCATCCTTGAACAGTGAACCAAATGGGTTGTACAGGATCTACAGTACCAAAACACAAACCTACAGACGACCATTCTGATACTAAAATCCATTAAATGCTACATATCTGCATTTAAGAATTGTTTTAGGTTCTTAATTCTGAATTGAGGTATCAATGCTAAGCATGTATCTCTATGTGCTCCACGTGTCTAGGGGTCTATAGTATTTCCATCATAGGTCCTTGAATTGCCATCTCTATGTCAGCTGGCCTACAATCTACTGCACGCTGATTCAACTTGCCAGTGCAAGTATTTTGTCACATTACATATTTGACTAACTAGCAGAAAATTCATCTCAAGTGACATTTTTATAAATTAGACTCATCGATTATGACCATTGGCTGATTATTACAACCTTGTGATGTAGGGATTTCAGTCATGTGTTACGTTGGAGACTGTTCATTGTTGAAAGCAATCACAATGCAATGGTTAGGTCAGAGGCACCCACACATACAGCATTATGTTTGTGTCTCATTCTGATGGGGAGATAAGTTTGTGTGTCGGCGTCTGTGTCTGTGCGTGAGTATGCGTGTCTGTGTGTGTATGAAGATACATGCTCAAGTTAGTGAGACATCCCCTGCCAGATATCTCTGTTTGTCTCTGAAAGCCATCACATCCTTGCCATTGTTGGCTAAAACAACAGAGACAAGCTGAGTGCCTCCCTCCAGCCAGACAAGTCTGTCAGCCTGGAGGGCAAGCAGAGAGGGAGAGAGAGCGGGAGGAGGGGGAAAAAGTGAGGGGAAAATTCCTAAGAGGTTTCTCACAGGAGAGTTGTCATCTTAAGGGTTTGTCAGAAGACACACATATCATGAATTCCATGTCAAGAAAGCAAAGGAAACTCTAACATCTCAGAGGGCATTACATCCCCAAAGTACTAATCTCTGTTCTTTGTTTAATCCCCATAGCAGCTCATGCATATCAACAACCAAGTGTCCTGTCAAAATGTCCTTGATCAATTAACGCCTCATTCATTTTTAGTCAGCTTAGATAAGTGCATCTTCTGAACATCTTAAAAGGATAATTGCAGTTTATTACAACTTGGATCTTATTTAAAGAAGTACTCCACCAATTTATCATTGCTCACTCTGATAACATTGTTGGACTCAGGACGGACAATTCTTAAAAAAGTATCAAAATCGATGCAGAGACATCGTCATCATTCTTCTTCCTTGTTAAAACCTGGCACCTACAGAGGAAGAGGAGCGGGCTACAGCAGGTCTTATTAGCTCACTTCTTTCTAATGCCACACCAACAGATTTCTTTCATTTTCAAATGCTGACAGTAACGTCACTTGAGGCAGTTTACCAGATTTCACATATCTCTCTCTGGAGCTGCAAATGGCTTTATCTAACTTTTTTCACATATACAGTAGGACTCTCTAACACCTGTAAACAGACCCTGATGTGTAAAGTTGGTTGAGCTCCCCTTTAAAATTAGAAAAGAAAAAGAAATGAAAAAAGTTTTAATAAAATAGCATTATCCTTTAACGGACTAAATTAATTTCTATTAGTTCTTGATTATATGGAATTAGGTCATGAACTGGTGTCAGCTCTGCACAAACTGCACCTGGTTGTTAGGACTATGACAGGTTTACAGGGCATGAGATTCCAGCCTAATTACAGGTGGGACCACTGTGAGAGGGGAACACTGGGAGGAGGAAGATGACGAGTGTGAGAATAGAGAAGAGGAGCAGGGAACAGGGAGACAGGTGGGGCAACAAATAGGGCAACACATTTATTGTGTGTTAAAGGTAAAAATGGAGACATAAAACCCAAACTGTGATGAGTCAGCAAACAGTCATACATCAGCTCTGCCTGCCACAAAAGTGTTTAAGAGATACATCAGAGAAAGCCAACAAAAACATGTTGTAGGCACTGTACATGTTCGCACACACACACAGACATACTGTATGTGCAGGTCATCATCAGAATGTGAGAACGTGATTTAGGATGACGCCTGAAAGTAGGAAGAAAGAAGAAACACATAATGGCAAACACAGAAGGAAGCATATAGGACAAGTCACAAGGGAGAGAGGGGTGTTCATCCTGGGTTCATGGATGAGGGGGAGGAAAGGAAGTAACAGAGGATGGGCTGTCCAAAAGTGCAAAATATCATAGGAAAAGCCTGTACATCCCGTGAATTGTTTGTGAACATGGGACCCCGACTGTCAAGTCTCCCCTACTTCCTGTATGTGCAGCACTGTACTGACAATACTGTTAAATCAGGCAATGCATGGGATTAGACTCAAACTTAAACATTACTTGTCAGGACTGGGTCTCTAATGACAATTTTGGTAAATTTTGGTAAACAACAGACATTATAGCTAGAAAACCCTGGAAACAACGATATCAGCATTATATGAGTAGCGATGCATATGGATGGAGGCAGGTTACAGTTGCATGCCAAGAGACAACAGAAACCTTTTTTGAATTTGGGTCAGTGCATCTCCAGCCCACATCCAGAAGATGAAAGAATGTGATTAACCTCTGAACCAAGTTCTTCCTGTTTTTATCTAACAATGGGGTAATTTCTATAAAATATCTTCAAATTTTTACTCTTTTACTCTATCTGCCTTAAGTGAAGGAAGGTTTGCTAGTCTCATCTCTCAACCCTGAAATTTCTGTTGTCTGAGACTCTCAGACAAATGCTGATTCATTGAAGGCCAAAAACATTGATTAAATTCAAAGAAGTTAATTCTGAGGGGATAATCACATTATCTTAAATACTGCTGGCAAATGCTGAAATACTGATGAAAGACAGCTGATTTCTATAAAAAGCAGAATGTTTAAAAGGTGTCCACCAAGCACACTGTGTGAAAGTTATAGTTTGTCAAACTATTTCCAGAGGAAACATGTATAAAATAAGTCCCTTATGTACCCTACAACAAAAAGAATGTATATGGCAAAAAAATCTTTTTCATTTTCTTCCCTTGCTTTCTCCTGATCTGAGCCACACTGGACAGCTGAGGTGACCTAAATACAAGTCACATTGCTATCCCCCTAGTGTCCCATCAAAAACCCTTTCTCTAAACCTGATGTTTTTGGCCTGTTGACAGTAGGTAGCCACACTTGCCACAGCAGCTGTCCTGCTTCAGAAATGCAGTCTTGGAGCAAGAATTTTGTCACAGAGCCAGTTCCCCGAAGGGAGCCCAGATCTCATGCAGACTGCTGCTCTGAGCTCTTTATGTCTAGGATAGAAGAGGGAGGTTTCCAGGTCACTGTACATCCAACACCCTGCCCAGAGCCTCCCAGGTCAGTTCATTTTCCTGTTCCTAAACTAATGAAGAGCTTAACTGGGACAACATGGTTTGTCAACAATTATCATGTTAACCATCAAATTGCTTACAAAATGACTTGACCATGATGCACTTTATTATTAATTTTGATTGACAGACCTTCCAACCACGGCAGAAAAAAGGTGCCATGTTAGAGACCTTGTTCAAGTCTGTTTGAGAAATACTTGCTGAAAGCTATGTTCTGCATAGCCAAGTTCTTTTGTGAACTTTCACAAGTACCAAGATCTTTTTGCCCTTAGGGAAGGAGAACAGCAGGGTTCAGTGCCATACAAGAGACATTAAACAGCTATTTTACAAATCAAGGGGATAATCATATCTTATTTCATTATGAAATTAAAAACTAATAAATTACAACAGTTTATTGAGAATCTGCTTTTCACCACATATAGAGTATATTTGGACAAGCTTGATGTTAGGCAGTTTGTCGCTGTGGGCATGTTAACATCACTGAAGTGACAGGCATGTCACTACATGTAGGTGTCTTTGCATACTATCAATACCATCTATGATACTTATCAGCATGAGAGTGATACACTCCTGGTGCGGACTGGGATACAAGCCAAGGTGAAAAAACGGTCCGTTCCTTCTTTGCTCTCTTCCATCTTTCATGGCTTTTTCATTTCACAGTCCTTTATCGCTATGCCAAGCAGGCTCTTCGCTCCTGCATTTTTAATTAAAATCTAAAATGTGCAATAACTCTGGAGACTCTGGGCTAACTGGCAAACAGGTCCATTGGTCTTGTTTCTCCCTTCAAGCCTTTGTTGCTTATTTCATCAAAGCCTTCCATTAAGCCTTTCTATTTGTCCAATTCTGTTCACTTCACTGCATAAATGCTTTGACTTAAGCCACACGGGGTACACCGATTTACCAAAGGTACACCTATGTAGAAAAGACAGAAAGCATGCAAACTCTCACTCTTAGACTGTAGGCTAATCCATTCAAGGACCCTGAGAAGAATCCAATCCTTAAAGTCAGTCTTCTTGACTTCCCATGACTCCCTGAAGACAAAAGGCTGCTTGTGTAGACAGTGCTTTAGTTCAGTTACCTGAGTACAGCTTCGTAGTGTTCTCACACACTTTCCAGAGCCGCAATAAAATATACTCCCCTTTGGAATTACCCACATTTCATTCCTGGGAAAGTCATATAGTAGGTTGTCATGTTTTGCTGTGCAGTAGTAGTGATGTTCTAATCTGTCTGTAGAACTTCTGGGTAAGATTAAAATATGAGCAGGTGATATTGGAGCCTGATATTTAAATTATAGGGCAGAAACCTATAGGGCTGCAAATTTCCCAGATTGTTTTATAGTGATGGTGGAATAAAGACTGCCTCTGCTAAACTCAGAGGAGATTTTCAGAAAAAATAAAAAAAATCTAATTAACCTTCAGGAAAAACAAGCAGAGGCACTACATCAGGTAGAATAAGTCATATATAGCCATATATTAAATGAGAGAGGCTACTGTTTAGACCATCATATAGTAGCATAAGATGCATTACGACCTCAGCTAAGCTGGAGGGAGACAACTGTGCAAAAAATAATCCTGAGGAGTAAACCTGGGCTGATGTATAAACATACTCTGAACATCACATGAGTATCTTTGAGTCACTGATTAACTGTACATGTGAAATGACCCCTGCATTTTTCAGTACGGCTTTAATTGTTCTTGAAACAAGGATGTCAACCCCCCTGTGGGTGATTGACACTGATGTTTTGAAAAATTGCAAGTGGATAGCATGGCTAAAAATTTAAACATTCACTACTCTCCATTTTGGCCTCATTTTTCTATCATTATCTCCTCACATATCAAGGAGGTGAGGAGGGAGGAGGCAGCCAGGTAGGAGCTTGTGCAGGTTAGGAATTCCAGCCGATTCTGGGCCTCCTCCTTGCACAAACATTGGGAAAAAAGCTCAAAGTTTTCCAAGAGGCCTAGGCTCATTCACAGAAGGATCAATGGTGGGGTGGGCTCAAACAGTCATCCCACATGCCACCCACCCCGAGGAGCATTCCACAAAACTGTCTGTTCGCCCATCATTAAGCAAGACCACCTGCTTGCAAATCAGAACCCCCATCATCTTCTTAGCAAGCCTGGCTAATGCTTTTACTAGTGAGCTTCTGGACTGCTCTACACCCATATCATAAAGAGCCAGTGGTATGTTGATCAGTAAAATTCTGTTCATTAACATCCCACAAGGACTTTTGATTGTCCAACCAGTGAAGCACACTAGCTTCACTCAGAATTATGTATTTAAATAGATGCAGCACAAAGGGACAAAGAAAGGATCTTTGATGCAGCTGTTGCATGACTATGCACTGACTTCTGACTGGCTCATCTTTCCTCCTCTAAAAAGAGACATATAAAAAAGAGAAGGAGAGGAAGAGATCAAGACAGGAAGAAACAACCCTTTGTTGCTCTTTTTCGTCGGGGCCTTGAGGGAAGAACTCTGGCATCAAGTCATCAAGAGCTGAAACAAAAGCAGCTGATAAACAGAGCAAGACAGATAAGATCTCCCTGTGCGCTCAACACTTCTCCATCAAGAGGGCTTCCTCTTCCAAACCCCCAACACCTCCGCCTTCTCTCTTTGTTCTCATTAACACAGCATTGGAAAAAAGCTAAATAGAAATGTAATAAACACGTGAAATTAATTTTATCTTTGTAACTCTTAAGAAAATATGGAGGACAGTGACCTGTGTTGAGCCTTGAATTGCCCCCTTTGACCACTTTTATTAAACCAGGACTTCATTCACAAGACACAGCAAATGTCTCTGTTTGATTCTGACACATTATCTGTCAACTTTCTACACAGCGCAGTTGACTATGGTAACATTTTACTGAACGGTAACTGGAGGACCAAGCAAAGGAAGAGATTCTGTGCCAAAGGCCCTCTGCTTATCGGTCCCCACAAGGTGTAAATTCAATGGTCAATTTCTACAGTTTTTACACATTTTTGCTAATGATGAATAATCAGTTTCCTATTTCAACCACAGAAAATACTGGAAAGGGCATAAGTAAGTACACATAAGGCATCAGGGAACAAAAAAGGGGGCATTCTTTTACACAGTGTTTACTGAGATCTTGTAAACACTCCTCCTGGGAGGGCCACTCTCTGGCAGATGAAAGTCTGTAGCCACACTGACTGAGTGGCCCTGATCTGCCACCGCCCAGTGAGAAGAGCACAGGAGTAGAAAGAGTGTGAAACATAATACCTGAAGGTATCTATCTTCATGCAGCACTGATCCAAACGCTAAGAATTATGCCATAGCAAACACAACATCCCTCATCTTCCACGTCCTCACATGTACAAAGAATTCCTCTGTTTTTACTTCATTTTACATCACTCATCTTATTTTCCTTCATGTCTGTGTCCTTCTCAAAACTCTTGGTGGCTAACACAAAGCCTTTTTTCTTCCACCTCAGACAATGTGCCTCCCCACCTAGCTCTCTGCCAGGCATTCCTGAGTCTATCCTAGCTATCGAAAATGTCAAGAATGAGGAGAAAGCAGAGGAGGGTACAATGAGTACTGTGGCAGGTAGAGTCTTGTCCCACTGCACTAACATCCCACAGTCTCCTGGAGTAGTGGTTGCACAGAACGGATGGGATCTGACTTGACTCTCTTAATTAAAACTCTGCACTGGAACAAGCCTCAAAGCTCATTCTCTACCGGATGGAGGCATGCCAGTTAATTATCAAAGCCAATTTCACTCCCCAAAAACCAAATACAGATTTCATGGAGGGGCTCAACCTGACAATTGTCCCAGGATATTAATTATTGGACGGCCAGTGCCAAAGCACAATTTCTGTCTAACTTTTGCCTGATGACTTCTTGAAGTATTTCCTTACCGCTACTCCTTAGACTGTAAGGCGATATGAGAAAATCAGGTTATGTGAAGTAAACCCTCTTCAAATACAAGGACACAAAACAAAAAGGGCACATTCTAGGCAGTTTTTCAGAGCCAAGAAACTCCCCTCTCCACAACAGGAGTCCAAAGAGAAGAAAAGGGGGCTGAATAAAAAGGTTAGCAGTGCAGTGTTTCGTGCCTGGACAGACAAACAGAAGAAGTTTTATATGTGTGCCAAATGCAACTTAACACAGCAAACAAGCTCAATCCATTGGAACATCCTGCCACTCAGAACTATTCAGAGGATAATATCCAAAATATAGACCCTACAACTATGAAACAGTGATTTCCCCAAAAAACCTTCAGGTGATCCGTGCTCTGATCAGGCTGGTGCTCCCAGCTGGCCTAAGTGATTCAAACTTTGAACAGCTGCCAACATTGTCAAGCACCAGTAAAAGTTACACAGAAGCAAGCTCACAGTTCACTGACATGGGGGCACAGGCTGCTACAGTCTCACAGTCACAGTAGATGCTGAGATTTATTAGTCATGGCTGTATGGTTCGTCTCATAAGAGCCTGACAAATTGCTTCTCAACCAAAAAAGGACTCAGAGGACTAAAAGTATTTAATTAAGTATTTTCATACTGAAGATCTTTTTCTCAAATAAATCAATAGAATAAACAACAATATTTAAAACACATCACTCATCTCTACTTAAATCAAAAGCTCCTTGAAAATGTTTTTTTAAAGCAATTTTGTGTGTGGGCAAGTTTGATATGTCATTGCCTGCTTCTGCTGTTGCAGTCTTTGTCTGTGTGCAGTTAAAGACTACTTTTGTGTCAGTTGTAAAAAAACAGTGTAGGAACCTGTGTTACCCTGTAAAGCTCCCACATCAGGACTTATGTGTATGTCAGTTTCACCTCTGGCTTAATAAAATGGCCCGGCTACAAGGTGCAAAGGTCGGGACCAACCACTCAACCGGTGTCCTTAAGGTGTGAATCAGACACACCCACCTCAAGGCTACTCTGGGCAAGGCTGGAGCTTAACCATGGCAACAAAACTCTTAAAATGACTCAGGTGTCCTTGTTTCGTGGAGTTCTGGGAAACGTTGACGCTGTGCGCCCGAGGCTATGTAATGTCAGCAGCCATTGGTGTATGAAATCCTTGCTGCTTTAAGTGATTTACAAGTCAAACCACAGTCTTCAAACCACAGCATGGATCCTACACTCTACTCCTGACAGGTAACACACATTATCAAAATAAGTCACAGCAAAGTGAGTTATTAAATAGCAAATATTAGCCCTGTTGAACTTACAAATGAACTCCCATACATGATTATCATTCTTACAAATACTGTACTTTATATTCCATCCCACAAAGGACATAGGTCTCATTCCATTCACAACAAACATACTGCTTACCTTCCACGCAGTGCTCCACATCCTCCAGGTTGCGCAGAGTAATCCTCATCAGACTTGAGTTGAGCATAAGCTCGTTCTTGTGTTCTGGCCCCATGGACTCCGAGGCAGGGTTGAGAAAGAATATGCGAGTGTCACCCATGGCTACCTGGTTGTCGCAGATCCCAGGGTTGCCAAAGCCGCCGATCATCAACTTGTTGCCGCCATCCAGGAGAATTTCGTGGTTGACATTTGACTTCCCTTTCAAGTAGCGCCACACCCTGACCTTTAGCCAAAAGACAACAGAAAGACAGCATACTTTTTACATTGAATTATTTTAATTTATTTTTCTATGCACATGGGTGCTATTAGAGATGTGGGGCTGCTGTCCAGCTCTGGGCCACCTGAATCAGGGTTCCCTCTGTGCCCTCCGGCTCCAGAGCATGCATGCAGGCTGATGTTGCTCTGAGATAATGTTCAAATCTTTACCTGTGCTACCAAAACATCCACTGACATTGCATGTAATAACAGTAATTCTTAAGTGATTATTTCTAAGGGATTAAATGTCATACTAAAGATCCAGATATAACATGTGTCCATTCATGTGTGAAATGTATCTAAAACACTGCATGCACCCATAGATAGTCCATCCATCACAAGTGCAGCAAAGGCTGCACTATGACCAGTCATGGGAAAGCTTGCCCCTTCTACTACATGTCGACTGTCTCATTTCAGCACTTGGTTGTGGTTTCTGTTTCCAGGAGACCCGCCGTGTGCCTGTAATCTACTCCACTCATTCACCGGCAGACTGGAAGCGAGTGGGGACTGAGGAAAGGAGCAGCAAAAGAGCTGACCAAACACAACATGTTTGTTTTGATAGATTATAGAGTGGTCTACCACAAGTCCATCATGGTGCAAAACCTTCACAATGAATGGCCATGGAATGAGGAGGGAGGAAGGATGTTTCCTGACTGAAAATGTGCTTCTTTGTAGAACTGTTTTTTGTTTTTATTCATCATGTGCTATTATGTGGTCTATTAGTCAGAAACATAATGTTCCTGTGACATTCAAAGAGTTGGAAAATGCACAGTTTCAGGTGTATTGTGTACAGGTTTCATATGAGTGACTAATGTCAATGTAAGGCATAACTATATATCTTTATTGCTTTCAGCACTCCCTACTGAGAATAAAAGGCATATTATTGTCTCTTCCAATCTACAAACAGTGGCTTAAAAGTCACTATACTATTTTGGGTGATTTAAGTGCTTCTTATTGCATTTTCTGTTTGCCCTAAACGACATCAGTTTTATAGCCACACGTCTTCCACCTCTAGTCTGGGATACAGGTGGTGGCATTTATCAGCAATACCACAGAACATATCATGATTCAGAATATCATCTTTGCAGCCACTGACAAATGAAGTTACATGTTTTCAACATTTATGACTAGAGCTACAGCAAGGGGCCAGTCTCCTAGTGCAGAATGTTTGGAATGATTACATGGTCGGTTAGGCCGCCCTTGTAGCTATGTAATTGGTAAGGAGAAATAAAAAAAAAACACCATCTATCTGTTTCTGAAGGCAAAGTGGATTCACTCCCAGTCGCCATGTAACTGCTGCCAAATGAATGAATGGCGAATGAGTTTTTAGAATGTTTTTCGGGAATGCTGTTTGAGAGATTTGGAACACAAAATTGGTGGTGACGGCTTCCATCAGCTACACGAGGGTAAAGGTATCAAGTGATAATGTGTCTTCTAAAAGTCCAAAGAAAACCTATTAGTATCTTTCGTGCAAGAAGCAGGTGTCCTTTCCTTGAAGCCATGCATTCCTGCGGACACTTCACTTGATCGTTTCAGAAACCACATTACAACACTTACCTTGCAAGAATAGGTATTATGCACCGGGTCCATGTTGATTATTTCGTCCACGGTGCCGGTCAAAACTATGTTGGCCTCCTCTTCCCTGTCCTCCAAGTCTTTCTCCGGGCAACTTGCGGCGCATCGCTGCCACAGAGCCACGAGCAGGCCCAGAAGCAGCGCTGTCCGGCTGGCCCCGAGAGTCCGCTGGGAACCCATGACCACCACACGGATGTAACCCAAAAAGTAAAACTTTCCTAAAATTAAAATTTTACCCCCCGGAGCGTCCTAGAACAAACTCCAAACTCCTTCGAGTGCGTTTAAATGTTGCACCGAGCCTCCTTCCCACAACTTCCCTACGGACTACCAGCGTCTCTTTCGCTCTGCAGCCCTGTTTCTTGCATCTGCAGCCCGACTTAAAATCCCTCTTTGCCGCCGCCGGCTGAGAGACCAGGAGGGAAGAGAGGGAGGAGGAGGAGGAGGAAGGGGCAGGGACCTCTCTCTCTCTCTCTCTCTCTCCCTCTCCAGGAATGCAACTGCTCTTCTCTCACCCCTTCTCTTTTCCTCTCTCTCTCTCTCTCTCTCTCTCTCTCGTTCTCTCCCACACACACATACACACACACACACACACATTCACAGTGACGCTCCTGGATTTGCGTGCGATCTGAATTGCTGAGCCCACAAGTGAGGGTGGTAGTGGGGGGGGGGGGGGGCGGGCGGGAGGGCTGCGCGGTACGAGCGGCCGGTAGAACGTTGCTGGCCACTGCGGCCCCCAGACGGACACAACCTGC
>JAVQJF010063372.1:0-14878 GCA_036023855.1 Gadopsis marmoratus | reverse complement strand
ACACACACACACACACACACACACACACACAATTACCGACAAATAAATCAGGCTTCAGGTAAAATTACAATGAAAAACAAAATAAATACAGTTCACTTTCGCGGTCAGATTTAATTCTTGCACAGATGAAGGATATGCTCTGCTTTCTTTCATGTAAAAGTTTTTGCTTTGAAAGAGTAAACCTTATGTTTAGGTTAAAATATTTAATCTTTTTTCCCCTCTGGCAGCCTAACATAACATTTATAACCTTTTTTTGTTTTTGTCATCTTTTCTGTCGGGTGGGGGGTGGGGGTGGGGGTGCGGGGTGTGGGGATCTTTTACTGAACTTGAAATGAGTTACATTTTTATTTTTACTTTACAAAAATCCTTGTGATTAGGTGATGTGACAGTGTGTAGCGCTGTCTACCAACTGCGGTCATATTAAACCAGCTGGTCAGTCGTTGGATAAAATTGAGTAATAGGAGGGAGGAAGTCAGATGAGTCTGATGAGAATAGACAGAGTAAGTTCGCTTCATGCATAAGATGGATGATAGAAACAGGCCGGCCTGGCTGACTGATTGGCTTTTACGAAGGCAGGCAATGGATGAGCGAGTCCTGCACACAACAACCACTGATTCTGACAGGCAGATAATGCTTGTGAGATTACCGTGCCGAGCCCACCGACAACCTACAGCCTGACCAATCTTCCCTGAGAGGAAATTACATAACAGTGACTGTTCAACACTCGCGGAAGATTCTGCCCCGCACCACAGCAATCCTGGTTCCCCCTCTCTCATGAGTGCAGGATAGACTGCAGGAGCAAACAGATGAGGAGCAGCAGACAGGAGGCCTGGCCCGGCTGTCCTCCCTCCCAACTGCATGCACCTGCTAATCCCGAGCGTGATTTGTGGGTTTGCGTGCAGAGCTATAATGCAGAACACATCAGGCAGTCTTAGATAACATTAAATGCTATAAAGGCTCTCCGGCCTCCTTAGCTTCTAATTATTTGACTAAAGAGAGTGACAGGAGTGGGAGGAAATGAACACACACTGGGATGTCATGTTCACACACACTCCTCCTTCCACATCCCTGGACAGAGGATATAAGAAACTGCAGTGGGTGGCAGGCGGTGGTGGTCTGCCTGTGAGAGGTTAGACGGATATGTGAGGTTACAGCTGTACAGAGGCAAGAGGAGACTGCGGGGCAGAGCACGCACTGTACGTAAAGTATACACTGTATTCAGCTGCCGAAAGACTTCAATCTCAATCATGTTCTGAAAGTCTCAGTTTCATGGAATGTTTATGTTGCACCTCAGCACAGACGTAGCACTTTCTTTGAGCAGCATTTCTGTTACCGTTGATTTTCACCCAGCAGTTGGGAATATTTAAACATTTAAATGAATAACTAGTTAGTTTTAGTTGCAACCTCCGACCAAGCTCCTCACAGAAATCATACATGTAAATTATCAATCGTATAGTTTAAACTTTTACAGTTTTTCTTCTGTATTAGACCCTAGACCCATTAACCAGCGGGGCCAATATTAGCTTATTGGTATTAGACATATCAGCATTCATCAGTCGACAAGTGAGGAATGACAAGGTTTGTTGTTTTACCCCCCAAATGCAAAATGTCAGGTTCAGTACAAGTCTTGGTCACAAGTCTTGTAAGGGAGAAACATCAGAATTGGTTGTTCACGATGCGTTTGTGTGCAGCTAACAGTTATTTGTAGTATCGATTAACCTAGCAATTATTTTTTTCAACTAACTGATTAATCATTTAGTCTATAAGAATAAAAAATGCAAATACCTCCTTCAATATCTTCAGATTACGTGTCGTGTTTGACCAACAGTTAAAACCCAGAGAAATTCAATTTAAGTGTATAAAACACAGCAGATCGGATTTGAGAAGATGGGACTGAAGAAGGTTGATGACTTTGCTGGTGAATAAAATTAACTGATTATCAATATTGTTGCCAATCATTTTTCTGACGACCAACTATTTGTCGGTATCAGGCTATACACACACACACACACACACACACACACACACACACACACACACACACAGTTTGACACAGTTTCATACCTTGTGATTGATTCATGGAAATGATCCCCATTGCATTAGACACACATTACTTGTGGATACATACGGACGCATTATACTGGGGTATATGAGATCGGAGACACGGCAAACATCTTCAAACAACCCAACACACACACTATATGCCTGTATGACTAGTGCGTGTGCTCTGGGTCTCCTCCACTCGTGTGTGTTAATATGCTCCCCATGAGGTGCTGCAGGCTGTGGTAATTATAGAAGCTCAGCTAGCAGACACATCCCAAGAGAGAAGTACATTTAAAGCCATGTGCAGTAGCGTGAATACAGTACATGCACACAAGACAAAGCGTGCGTGCGCACACACACACACACACACACACAAAACATTGTAGATGGTTGTACAGAAAATAATCGCCCGCATTAACTGCATTTTGATCAAACTTTCTCATGCAAAACTGGGTCTCCCGTAAAGGACTTTCATGCTGTTTACAACTTTAAAATTTGCAGATTAATAATATTGATTTTTCATAAATATCAATGCCCAAATATAAAGAGATGTGGGGGCTTAACCCACTTCACAACAGAATCCCAATCCTCAAAAAGGCTGACCAGCACAGCGTCTGCGAGTGTGTCCAATAAACCCATGTCTCAAAATGTGCGAAAAACACACATTACAATCTCCCACAGCCCGAGGGGATATTCATATGTTTCATCCATTCAACAGTCCAAAACCCAAAGGTATTCAATAGTTATAATAATTCACTTCAACAATTAGTCGATTAGTAACTTTGAGGATTCATTTTCTCTCAGTCAACTGTTTCAGTAGTGTGTGTACAACATACTACAGTGAATTAAAGTGGATGTTACAGTTTGTACTGCATCCCCTCTTGTATTTGTGCCACATCATCTACTGGTTACTTAGAAAATTGAACATTTAAACACTGATCCCAAACTTGGCGCACAAGCAACATTTTGTCACAATGTAAATGTTCTATTAAAAAAAAAAAATTTTTTTAAATAAAAACACACACACACAAATGTACAAATATATCAGACAACTATACAACAGTTGGCCTGCACAACTGGTGTTTTCAGTTATTCTGTCTGGTTACTCCTGATTTAACAAAAGCATCATACCAACAGGGCAAACACCTGTGGAGGTGAAGCATAGGCGTCCAGAGAAGTGATTAATGTAGGCCAGGGGGAACCACTCACTCAAACATGTAACCTCTCAAATCAGACAACAGTACCGTTTTTTTCACATTACATCACAGCACCTGACCGTTGGAACGGATCTTCATCGGCGGCAGCACACCACTGGTGACGCAGGAACGCTTCACGTGTTAAATGTTGTTTCATCTTGTGAAACACAGCAATGAGCTTATTCATTAAGCCTGATGGGACATGACACTGACCGGAGCCACCGCTGTATAAATGTGACCCAAAAGAAAACAAGCCGGATTAGAGAGCTCAGACCAGCTGCAAGGCTACACTGCTGCTGTTGCTACACATGCCAATTACACATAGAGCTTCCTGTCTCTGCGCCCCGTCCTCCCGTCCCCCCCCACGTTACTCAAACAGGAGTAACAGGGCATTTGCTTGGGACCATTTTCAGTCGCCGATTAATACACATTTCGTGTGCTAGCGGGTATTTCCAGCAGTAAATGGACTCTTTCTTATATAGCGCTTTTCAACCGAACCAGTTCCCAAAGCGCTGTAACAGTAATCTAAGTTAGAACAGTAGTCTAACTCACCAGTAAGATGGTGTATCTATCCCCATAGGTGTATGTGGCAAAATAAACTACAGTGCCCACAGTTTTTTTTAATACTCTTTATTCATTAAGCAGTGCCCATATTTGTGGGTTATAGCCCATTGATGTGTATTGAATAGTTTTTGGACAACAAGTCCTATGGCCTAAAGGGATATAATGAATAGTTTTTCGGCTCTTCATAGAATACTGTAGCCTCATTCTTTAAGCAGTAGTCACATTATAATTGTTCCTAATGAAATGCAGCAGGGGAGGAATTCCAGGACTTCACCTCTTTGTAATGTCTCGGGAAACAAAACGGATGTTGTAGTTTCCACTTAAATGAAGAGTCACGCCTTCACTAATGTATATTGTTGAAAGGAAAAACAATCTGCTCACTCTTTGTTGGTGGCAGAGCTCAGGGTTCAATGTTCTCTTTGTTTAGAAGGACTTCTTGGTACATAAAAAATGTTTAAATTGTTAAAAAGGCAGAACTGGCCCACATTTGCAGTTGCTCACATTTGCTGTAGACCTGGTGTTGGGTGTCTTTGTGCCATAGTAGAATCACCTGAGAGGTGTAGCCTTGCTGTTAGTGGGGGGCGACATCTTGGCTGATTACTGCTGAGAGTGACCTGTAACTGCACCACAGACGGGCAGCAGCTACAAGAGAGGCAAAGCCATTAGTGACACACGTGGGCTCTTACTGGAAATGTCGCACTCAGCACAATGAGGGTGGAAACACAATGCCACATGTCGTGACAGCACACAGCATCCACCGCTCACACATGCAACGCTTTCCACCACTGACAAAGTGTGCGGGACTGAAATGAAGTCTTCATGGAAGGCGGACGAACGATCCTCTCCGATTTGTGTCGGAGCTGCTACGCAGGGTGAGATGTTACCAGTCCCACATCTGACAGAGGACGCGGAGGCTGATCAACATGGTTTATTATTAGGTACACCTAGATCAAACTAATGCAATCTAATAATATAACTGTCCTGCAGTCAATCCTACATTCATGTCGGTTTTAATGTTCAGATTTTGTTCAAATGGTTTTGGAGAGGTGCTGATTCAACTTTTCGGCAATGTAGGAGGCTGCGGAGTGTGATCATTATTTTACGATATTAGTACTGTGTTAATAGCATTACATTAGTTGAAGGGACCATAATGACTCGTTTAGGACTTGAATTTGACTTACTTGCAATTTGTAAAAGAATGATTTTGTCCAAGTTCTGGTGTGTAATGCAGTCGAATTGTATTGCAGTATACTGAGCAGTGCGTCCACCATTTATTTTCCCCTCATCGGTATAAAGGTTAGAAATATTTCTCATTATGATGCGATACGATCCAACAACACCACAAGCTACAGCTTCAAAAATCACCATAAAGTTTCATCTGTAGCTGCTTCAACAAGAGCAGAACATGGCACCCGTCATGGTTTATTGCAGCGTAGCTGTACTACAACAGGTGGAGCCAACAACCTGGAAAGTGAGTGCATACACCATATAATAAATAGCCTCAAATAAAAGAAATACTCTACAGAATGTTGAATCGGAGCCAAGTGACTCTTTCGTTGTAGCCACGTAGTCAAATACTACACAAAAGTACATTCTGAGTAACTTCTTACTCAAAAACAAACATTTCATCACCACCCACTATAATTTAGCCTCCTCTCAACAGCACAGGGCAGCCTATAATTTCCTCCTCCTCCTCCTCCTCCTGGTCCAAGCAGACAAGGGAAGAGTCTTTTTCTGGATCCAAACAGCCTTGATCTCACTTTGTCCTGCTGGACTCAAACTCGGGGCGCAGTGATCCTCTCTTGACGCGCGGCTGGAAACTCATTCATAACAAGCCGCAAACAGCCGCCGTCGTCGTGTTGACGCATCACGTTGTTTACGTCGGACCGCAGCTCAGCTGACAGCTGCCCCGCTCAGCACATTCAGCTTCACCCCACAATCACAAAACAGCGTCGTTTCTCGTCGATCTATGCAAATTGTGGGGGTTTAAATTTCACCATGAAGCCGCGTGCTTCGATAGCAGTCATTAAAAAATTAGAATATTACCGTTTTCCACCGCTGAATCCCCTCAGAGACGTCCGACTGCTCCCTCTCTCCCTCTCTCTCTCTCTCTCTCTCTCTCTCGGTCCATCGGTTTATTTGTCCAATCCAATGGTGTCAGTCTTGTGCGCGTCCATCACGTCACTTCCGGACACTCGAACACCTGTAAATCCTCTGGCCCGGCGTTCACGCCATCAAAGATCGTCGACGGCGAAGGTGAATCCAGCAGCAGCTTCCGGTCTGACAATTAAAAAAAAATAAAAAATAGGCGCAGAGCAAAAATACCGCCCTCTTACCAAGTTAGTGTCTGTTTCGTCGAGCTGAAATAAATGCGCTTTCTTAGGCAGCGGTGGAAACTGAGTACATTTACTAAAGAACTGTAAAATGTTTAGGTACTCGTATCTTACCTCGTTTGTTTGCTTGAGGTTTTTTGTTTTGTTTGTTTCGTTTTTACATAATGCAAATCGAGGATATAAGATGTCATACTGGCTGTATAGCCCTCTGAGACAAACATGTAATTTTTGGTGACATGCTGTACATTTACCTTGATTTCCCTAATGAATAATGAATAACTTAAACTACCATTGGTCTCTACTGTAAGCAACAGGCAGCTGGAATTCATGTATCCAATCCAGTGCTTATTTTCTAGGCACTATACATTTTCATTGCATTATGTGAATGTTCTGTTCACAGTGGAGAATTAACAAAATGCACAATTCCTTCAAAGGCCAGCATGCAAGTACATGGTGTATACTTTATAGTGTTATTATATGGAATTGAGATATTCCTGGAGCTGTATCAAAATGTTTTTCTGTTCATTTTGTTTAATCTTAGATGTTGGGATCTGTTTCATCTTGTGTTCTTGTGTGCTTTTCACAATCACTTTTCTTATTAGCAGGTAATGTACAGTCTCTGGGGCCATACAGAGACTGTACATTACCTGCTAGTTTTTCCACACGTATTCAACTAGTCCGCAGTTTCCCCACTGAGGGACTAATAAAGTTTTATCTTATCTCATCTTAAGTCACTTTCTACAAACATTCGATGAATACAATCTTGGCAAATCCAGATTATGTAGGCTGCATAACGAAATCTCATACTAATTTGACATTAACATTGTTGTTGTATACATGTTGGTCCACGATAACAGAACACAGCAGTGATTGTGCTCTCATGAAATGCGAGCAGAGTGAGGGGTCTTCGTTTTCCTCCTCTCTCTGACCCGGTGGTTAAAAATAGCTTCTGTTTGTTTTCGCTTTACAGGACACGCGACGACAACTAAGCCGGGGTGTCAGAATAAATGAGACATTTTACAGCCGACGGGGGTTTACTCTTTACAACTAAAGGTCTTCAGCTCGGCACGTTTTCACAGAGTAAAGGCGAAGGAATAATTGATTTATCTGAAGGGGGGAAAAAAAAAAAACCCAGCCGGGGGAACGAGGAAGGTGTGATACCGATACTGCGCCGTCTGGCCACCTCAGCCTGAACCAATGAGCGCCCTCGGTCGCTGGTCCGAAACTCCTGCAGGGCTTCATGTTTGGCAGCGGAACAGAGACGCTGCGTCGAGACGATGAGAACCGGGAAGCAAACCAAGGTGCACATGAGTTCACTGTGCTGAGATAAATCCCAGAGGTTTGAGTTCAAACTTCTCTGCAGAGCAATGAGAGAGAGAAAAAAAAAAATCCACCTAAAGCAGCCAAGACAAGTCAGTTTGGTAGCTTTTTTAATCATTATTAAGGCTAAGAGTGCTTGGATTATGTAAAGGTCACACGTGCAATAAGATGCGACAGACACACGTACAGGAACACTGAGCAAATAAAGTATTTCGGTGGAGGTAAGAAGTACTAAGGAATATTTACAGCAGTGGCCTGCCACAAATTAAAAATACTCCATTACAAGTGAAACTCCTGCCCTCATGATGCAGTAAGGCCCCTTTCAGAAGTTTATATTATATACTTAAAGTCATATTATTGGCTTCTTTATAGTGTTGGGCATTTTCATCTGTACCAATGCATCATTTTATATACAGTAACATGGTGATTTGCCTTTGTAATCCGCACACATAGTGAACCTGTGGCACATTTCACGATTTGTACGGACAACTGATAATGATTTGCATTTGTATGTTTTGCATAAAAAAGTAAAAATTAGCAACTATACTGTCAGATAAGTGTAGTGAAGTGAAAAGTACAATATTTGCCTCTGAAATCAAAGTAGGATAAAAATGGAAATACTCATGTGAACTACCTCAAAATCGTAGGTATTTAAGTAACGTCCTTAGTTGATTTGCACCGCTGACATATTTATTCTTATTGTACACATGCGCGCGGGCTGAACAAACAGTTTACTTTTATATGCAGCATTCAGTATGGCTTTGTAGCGTCTAGTTTTCAGTCTCTTTTCACAAGACCGTCAGTGCAGCAGAATGAATCTACGTGAGCCTTGACAAAAGGCCGCATGAGGAAGCCTGTGGACAGAGAGGCACGTTTACAGCTACAGCAGTGTGAACATCAGAACGCCCTGTTGTGCAGCTCTGCGACTTGCCGCAGAGAATCTCTTTGGTTTGAGCGAAGTCTGGTTTTGCCGCTCACCTCCCGCCACTGTAGAGCACAATTTCTGTTCCCCACCTAGGAAAGAGATAATCCCAAAACAATCATAAGTAACTATATATTCACGGTAGGGGGAATCATGAATTTTCAGCCCCAGATATCATCCACATGCAGGGGGAACAAACTGTCCACCAGTCAAGTTCTTCAAGTAATTGTAAAATGTTGGATGCTCTATGTATTTTAAAACAATCAAATAATGTTCTCACCATTCTGTTGATTTCAACTGTCGACTGGCTTGTCCTGTCCAGGTGAATGTTTAGGACGGTGCTCTCCACCCAGGCATTATCTGTGTTCCTGCAGTCGTCCACATAACCCTCAAACACCTAAAACACATCAACACAGCAACTGCCAGTCACAATCAACAAGTTCCTCAATGTCACAGTCAGGTAAAGCACGTCTACATGAATTAATATTAATTAAATGTATTTTATTCGTTAACAGCAATCAAATCAAAAATGGTGGATTACAGGTTTGATCCTCATATCAGCCAGTGTGTCTTCTAAAATTGTCCTTGAGCAAGGTACTGACTCATTTTGAACTGAAGAGAGCCTCAAATAAATGCATGCATTTTAGTGGCAGATGGTTTTGGTGTGATCAGAGATTTTCAGAGGAGGTCTTCTTACCTTTGTCCACCCTATTTCTATTTATAAGGGTAGTGTAAGGGTAAGTGTAGATTGTCTGGCTACAACTCAAAGTTGGTTTCCATAAAGCTAGGGGCTGATTTCTGATTCATTGATAGTTGTTTTTAATTCGCTGCTGTACTTTTTGGATTTATTATTGGTCTGACTGCTACCTATAAACCAAATTGCCCCTCTAGGAACATTCATGCTCTATTCTATGAAGGCAAACCAAAGTGTTGAACAGACCTACCTTTGTTCCCTCTGAAACCTTTGCATTTATTTTTTCATAAAGCATCTTCCCCATGGCTCTCTTAAGAGTCAATGGCAAGTGATCAGCAGATTGGACGGGTCCCTGCAGGTTTCAAAATCACAGCAGAACATTATGAACATTTATTTGAACGGCTCACAAAGTAAAAACCACCTGAAGTGATCGATCAGCGGGACTCACGCCGGGTAAAGCCAAGTTTTCTTGGTCATTGTCCCAAACCGCCAGGTACTCCAAAACAGATCTCTCATTGTCTCGCCAGCTGAAAATCAATTTTAAATAGTCTTAGATCATGCCATGTAATCCAGTAGTGCTGAAACAAACGTCTTAAAAACACTGTAAAGGCATCCGATCACCTACCGTGTAAGCACAAGGTCCAAATTCAGGTTTGGACCAAGGCAGCTTAGTGCACCTCGTCCCGTGATGCCTGTCCGCCCTCCTGGGTTTCTAATGACAGATAAGATACCCACCACACATCAAGTCATGCTTGTAAGGCTACTGTAAATGCTATTTGATGCCTTGTGTATCTTATAAATTATCATACCTGTAAAGATCTAAGGCTTCTGATTCTGATCTGCAAGGAGAAGGAATAATTTAAATGTAAGAGATAAAGAGACTGCCTTGTAATTAGATGGTTTTGCTTTTGCTTTTTGCTTTTAATAGGAAAATGTGTTTTTATCTTGACAAAACACCCATAATGATGATCAATATATCAACACATGATGCATGATAGGAACCAAACATTATGTATGGTCTTCTCTTGGTAAAAACATACTTATCCACATGGTCCCCAGCATCTTCAGAAGTGTAATAAGTAGGCATGTATGAGCTGAAGCAGACCTGAAAAAAGAGGACATGAAAACCACCTGGATCACATAAACTCAAACCATCTTTTTCATGCAGTGGTGTTCTGAGGACCAGCAGCTGGTGACTCTGTGGTGGAAATGTATGTGAAATACCTCCCATGGCACCATCTCCTCAGGCACAGGGAAGCGTGTGAGTTTGCTATTTGGGTAGTGAAACTGACGGGCATTAATGTGGAACCCATCCTCTTTCTCTGACGTATTTCTCAAAGTGTCAGGGGACTCATCCGTTGTACTTAATGCTGCAGAGAAGAGTGCAAACAAAAGGATTTTTCACATGTAATATGTTTGCAAAATGGTGTCAAATAACAATATGAGGAAGTCGGTTGCTCACTCTGTGATTGTGCTTGTTTTGCTGCAAGACCCTGAGATTTCAGACTCTCCATAATCCACTGCAGGGCTTTGGCTGACTGGACAACCTGATGAGACAAGATAAAAGTGGGTCAAATACTTATGATGACTGCTTATACAATGATGAACATGACCAGTTTTTCCACTGGGGACATCTGGAAATAAAATTGGGTGCATCAAGAAGTGTGTAATCTCTTTTCTGCATCGGACCGTGCTCCCACAGCATTATGTGAAATGTTACGGACACAGGTGCAACATTAGTGATAACCAAAAATCAGGTCACAACCTGCTCCTCTAGTCGAGCCAGTCTTGTCACCATGTCAGCAAAGCCCGTCTCCTCTCCCCTCTCCAGCCGATCGCTTATGGTGGTAACCCTCAAGAGACAAACACATTACGGGTGTCTGGTACATTTTTGAATGTAACTCCTACACTGTTTAATGTTACATATTCTATTTATTTAGTAAAAGCAGAATTTCAGACTCATCAAACCTTATGAACATAGACTATATTCCTGCATTAAAGGAATAGTTTGAAAAGTTAGTTAAAGCTCGCCAAGAGTTACATGAGAAGATCAATACTACTCTCATGTCTGTCCATTAAATATTAAACTACAGTCTCCAACCACTTAGTTTAGCTTCGCACAAAGACTGGAAACGGGGAAACAGCTATCCTGGCTCTGTCCAAAGGTAACAAAATCCCTGTTTTAGTCTTTATGCTAAGCTAATGCAACCATCTCCATATTTGAAAGTGATATCGATCTTCTCATCTAACTCTTGGCAAGAAAGCAAAAAAATGTATTGCTCAAAATGGCAAACTATTCCTTTAAACCTGCAGTAGCTGTTTTTTTGCTGTGGTTGAAACGACTCTGAAGGGGGAACCAAAACAGTAAAGGTGCAGGTGGAAAAAATAAAACAATCAACTGAAAATGTTCAAGCTAGCTTGAGGGGAATTGAGTTGGGTGGTAATTCTCTGCACGTTTTTCTCTATGAGCGACAACTTTGCACATCACACACAGTCAACTGACTCATTACTGATACAAAATATTGATTAGGGCAGCTTTAAATGTTATTGCCAACCAAGTCCAAGATCAGTGTGAGTGGTCACAAGATGATAAATGGGATACAGGAGAATAAACAAATATATATAAATGCTATATGCTATAAAGATTATGTTAATTATTTTATGACTTTTCTTTAGTTATTTTCTTGTCATAAAATACAGGTAGTTTTGTCCCTACAGGAAAATTTCAAGAGAAATCATTAAAGAAAATCACACTTTGGTTGAAGTGCTCACAACTACAAGATATGTGATGAGGAGTCTTACATAGACATCAATGTCCTAGAGGATTTTTTATTTCTGTGGGATTTTACTTTTGGGCCGTGTCCATGATGCGTCGCTCCATGCTCTGGCTCTGCTCCTGCTTTGTCGACTGCAGGTATCTGTCCTTCATCAAGGCCTCCCAGGTCATCAATTCTTCTTCCTCTGTCTGAAGGAGCTCGTTCTCTGAAAAACAATGTCACATGCTTTTTCACTACCTCACCTAATAGGCTACTGTGCATATGCACAACTTCCATTACAGACAAACTGGGATCGAGTTAAACAAGAAAGGGGTCATTTCTAAAATCTAAAAACACACTAAAATCTCTACTTGTACACCCTAAATAAAAGTAGGTCAACTGCGAAGGGGTCAAAGGTCATCGACCAGGAGTCATTGTACGGCCAGAGAAAGATAAAAACAGACCCAAAGACAATATTTGAACAGAGTCAAGGGTTACGATCTCCCTCATAAATTACCAAAGTTCCATACTTAGGTCACATAATATTAACAACTGAATCTCCACAGCTGAGCAAACTCCACCTGCTGAGGAATGACACTTTTTCGTCCAGGACTTGACTACAAATACAAAAATATGGCTCATATGACTAATATCAATAAGTTTGGTAAAGGGCCATAAAGCTAAAACTAGACAGGACGTCTGCAGCACATAACCACAAAGTCGACTTTCAGCAGGGGCATAAATTAATAATTCAATACTTACTAAACTCTTTGCATATGATGGTGGACCTGCACAGCACCATGGTCCTGATGAAGAGGTAAAGATGGCTGAAGATGATAAAAGGAGGAGGGGCAGCAGGGTGGCTGTGGAACTCCTTAATTAGCTCGTATCTTTGAAACTTCCATATTCTGTCTGTGTTGTCTTGAACTTCCTGGAACGTAAAGCTGTGCAGGAACACAGAGAGAGACAGACATGGGAGCACTGATGATAAAGTGACAAAAACATCATCATCTAAGCTACGTGTTGAGAAGAACTCACTTGAAGATAGCTATGAGAAGGTTGAGCAGCAGTATGTTGGCAAAGAGCAGGTAAACACAAAGCATGATGATGGTGAGCCACACCGGGAAGACTGGCATTTGGTCTTCATTCAGCATAGGACACTTGGGCTTCAGAGGATCGGTGCCATTTATGCTGCAGGAGGTTATGTCAAACTCAGTATCTGCAGAGGGCGAAGAGATTGTTTTCTTAGGATGACATATTAATTAAACAACCATGTCTGAGCCTCTTAAATGTCTAAAGGGCGAAAAATGTATCCCTGAAATACTGACACAAAGAAATCTGTAAGACCGTCTTTACATATACACAAATAATTATTTTGTCATTTCTCGCTGTGTTTCAAATACAAAGGAAGTAACAGTATTTTCCATCTCCACTCACTATCAATATCTGTGGGAAAATTCCCAAATATAATGAGGTACGGCTCATAAACTGCCCCGCGGAGAATCCACTCCAGCCGATTGTCATTGTGGATGAGGATGCCTTGTTTGGCCACTCCGTACGCCACCACCCAGATACTCAGCAGGAACATGAAGAAGAACAAATCCATCATCTGGAGGACAAACATTAATCATCAGTCACACGGTAGAAACACAAAAAATGTGGGAACGTCTATATACTGCAACCACTGGAGACGTTATTTTGTGGTGGGTGACTTTTACTGAGTTACAATTTTAAATGTAGAACTTCAGAAAGTTGGATTTGTCAGCGTGCACACCTCTTAAAGCCTCACCTATCATCTATAACATACATTTAATTAGATTACATACTGTAGATTATTGCAGAGACAACTTTCAGCATTTAACAGGTTGCCCTATTGGAACAAACAGACCAGCTGCAACACTTTGTTTAAAAACACCTTTTATCTAACACAAAGTGTGCATCTCGCCTGCAGAGACCAGATGAAGGCCCAATCATGCAGAAGCCTCTTTTTGTATTAAATAAAAGGTGTTTTGCAGCATAGCATTTTGTGCTCTACAGTTGCTCCCGCATTAAATTAGGTCGGCATTCATTATATTTGTACAGTGCTTTGCAAAAGTATTAATTCCCTTTGACCAGTTCCACATTTTGTGATGTTACAAGCACAAACTTAAATGTGTTTTATTGGGATTTTATGTGATAGACCAACACAAAGTAGAGAATAATTGTGAAATGGAATGAAAATGATACATGGTGTTCAAGATTTTTTTACAAATAAATATCTGAAAAGTGTGGCGTGCATATGTATTCAGCCCCCCTGAGTCAATACTTTGTCGAACCACCTTTCGCTGCAATTACAGCTGAAAGTCTTTTGGGGTATGTCTCTACCAGGTTTACACACCCAGAAACTACAATTTTTGCCCATTCTTCTTTGCAAAATAACTCCAGTTCAGTCAAATTGAATGGAGAGCATCTGTGAACAGCAATTTTCAAGACTTCCCACAGATCCTCAATGTGATTTAGGTCTTGACTTTGACTGGGACATTCTAACACATGAATATGCTTTGATCTAAACCATTCCATTGTAGCTCTGGCTGTATGTTCAGGGTCGTTGTCCTGCTGGAAGGTGAACCTCCACCTAAGTCTCCGGTCTCTTGCAGCCTCTTTTCTTCCAGGATTGCTCTGTATTTAGCTCCATCCATCATCCCATCAACTCTGACCAGCTTCCCTGCTGCCCCTGCTGAAGAAAAGCATCCCCACATCATGATGCTGCCACTACCATGTTTCATGGTGGGGATGGTGTGTTAGGTTTTCGCCACACATAGCGTTTTGCATGTAGGCCAAAAAGTTCAATTTTGGTCTCATCTTCCACATGTTTGCTGTGTCCCCTACATGGCTTGTGGCAAACTGCTTATTGCTTTCTTTCAACAATGGTTTTCTTCTTGCCACTCTTTCATAAAAGCCAGATTTGTGGAGTGCACGACTAATAGTTGTCCTGTGGACAGATTCTCCCACCTGAGCTGTGGATCTCTGCAGCTCCTCCAGAGTTACCATGGACCTCTTGGCTGCTTCTC
>JAVQJF010063369.1:0-19822 GCA_036023855.1 Gadopsis marmoratus | reverse complement strand
AAAAAAAAAACTGTGAGCCTTTCAGAGCAGCTTCCCCGAACACGCCGTCACATCACATGTTTTTTCTGGGTGACTGTTCGCTTCTATTTCAGGCTGTAATCCATATCCAACACCTACGTGAGCCGACAGAGACGTCACACACAGTTACGAGAAGAGACATCACATTTACATTTGTTTTCGGCTCACTCTGCTTACAGTTTGGCGCTCGCTGACTTTTGTCGGAACTGATCAAGGTCTATTTTGTAGCTCTGTTTTTAAAGTGTCACGTCATTTTCTACCATTAAAAACAAAACAAAAAAGCTTCTTTGCTGACCTGCCTACAGTAATGGTCTGAGGACCAGACTCGGAGCGTGACACGAATTCATGCTCACGGATGTCCTTTGCTGTCGATTGGGGGGCTGAAAACATCTTCCAGCACCACCTTTGACGGCTACAGCAGAGACAGATTATGGGTGGAGAATCACTTTAAATGCACTTTATGATTATGAAGTGAAGATGGAGAGGAGGTGGCATAGACAGACTGAACGACAACAACAAGCATAACACAGACATGAATTATGGAGCAGGAAATGTAACTCGGTGTGAAGCAGACGCTGCTGATGTTCAGTCCACTCAGCGCACAGCTGGCTGACTGTTACCGACTGCAGCAGCACTCGGCAGAGAGGTTGTGAAGCTCCACAGCAGCTCAGGCCTGAATGATTGAGCCGGAATAGTGCTGTTCTACTTTCCTACTGCATGGCTGTCCATCCATACAATCTGCCTTATCAACACACAGCCTGCTGGGAAACACAGCATCACTGCTCAGCGACCACTTTACAAGACTAAACAGATGTCAGCCTGACATTACAGCTGATTTCATCCTATTTTAGCTCAAAATGGAATTGCCATTAAAGACAATAGCAGACATTTGCTGGCTGTTATGAACCCTGCAGCCTCTACGGGACGCTAGCTGGGCTTTAGACCTTTAGTCTTGTTTTGGCTGCAAACAAAAACTTGCCATTCCTCACACGCTGTCTCATTCAAGAAAGTCAGCAAATGATCCATTTAACTGTTGAAGCCGAGCTCAAGCTGAGACGAAGACAAACGGCGTAGAGATGCTCCTCTGACAGCACATGGGAGACCCGTGAAGCCTCCATGGTTTCATCTTACAAAGTGTACACGATAAACTGCCACCTGAAGGCTGACATGCACCTCATTCAGCGTGTGTGAGAAGCAGCAAGTGGACGTGCACAAAGTGAGACGAGACCGAACGGAGACACCAACAAAGAGGTGAAGAACAGCCTGCATGCACAAGTGTGCATTTATGAGCCAGTGAGATAAAAGGAGAAGAAATGAAGAGCCAGTGAAGGAGGCAGATCATGCGGTCGCTAACTCGCTGTATTAAAAGGTACTGAGGGGTGCATTCTGGGACACGGCAGAAACTGTGCTCCAATGAAAACTAGCCTGGAACGACAGCCTTTATGCTTCCTAACCAGGGCTTTAAAACAAGACGCACTGATGTGAGATCCAACGCTTGTTACACTCCTCCGAGTCCGCCCTCCGAGAGAGACGTGTCCATTTAAAGCGCCATTAAATTATATTTGCAATATTAAACATGGACTCGAATGACACTGTAACGTGAAAAAAAAAGGTTGATATTATTGATATTAACCCCTCAGTCGCCCTGCGATTGACTGGCGACCAGTCCAGGGTGTTTCCCTGCCTCTCGCCCAATGTTAGCTGGGATTGGCTCCAGCCCCCCGCGACCCTTCGGGATAAGCAGTCTGGATAATGAATGAATGAATGAATGAATGAACCCCTCAGTCTGCAGCTCGCAGCAGCTTTTAGCTCCATCCATATTGGTCTGACTTATTTTTATTTACAATTTAATCTCGTACATATGTATTCTGACATATAGCATCCCATTGTTTTACAGTGTAAATCCCCACTGCCCTAAATGAAGGAAGGACAAGTGCCTCTTGAACGGTTCAATGTATCACGTCTGTACAGTGTACTGCGAGGAACCCTGTAACAAAAAAAACATTTAAAAAAAAGATATTTCCCACCGTAAAGGACAGCGTCAGACCGTCTCCCAAATACTTGACTTAAACCCAGATATTCGGACTAATCCCACTATTTATAACCTGCTGCATTTCTTATCATCTCCAGTACATCTACTGGTTTTGTGTTTCACAGGATTCTCTCCTTTTGTCCAGCAAAACATCAAATTCATAATGAGTAATACAATACATGCACATGACTCATTGCATACTTTAACTGCACATGGAGTTAATCTGATACTTTAAAACCCTTTTTCAGAGATTAGAAACTCAACTTCACTGCTAAAGAACACGTT
Source organism: Gadopsis marmoratus (assembly GCA_036023855.1). NCBI lineage: Eukaryota > Metazoa > Chordata > Actinopteri > Centrarchiformes > Percichthyidae > Gadopsis > Gadopsis marmoratus. The sequence goes on along the minus strand of JAVQJF010063369.1, from coordinate 17,487 downwards.
TAGTTTGGTTTTTGTTATTGTGCTGCTTTGTTGGCTTCAGGTTGTTTAACAGAGAACAAAACCTCCAGCTGTTTTCCGTCTCATCAAAACCAATTTCCATAGTTCAACTTGGTTTAACTAAACACACACACACGCACGCACGCACACACACACGATGCCTTTGTACTGAGGGAAACCAGCAAGGTTTTGATATCTACATACTGTAACAGGACGAGCGTTTGTTAAAACTATTGGGGTCAGTGGGGAGTTGTGTGACGGAGCAACAGGAACTGAAGGTAGAAAGGCAAAAACACACACACACACACACACACACACACACACACAGGCAGATCGAGTGGCACACAAAAAGGTGTGACCCTGGTTTAGAGCCGAGGAAATTGAGAGGATTAGCGGGTATTAAAAGTTACACACTTTCACACACTCGCTCTCTCACAAACACACACAGTTGAAACATGCACAAACACACACACAATGAGTGTGTGTTTGACCCAGTTCATTATATGAGGGTATTAGGAGGGAAATCTACATTATTAATATGCAGTGTGAATTTAGAGGCTATTACCAGCTAAATGGTACTCTGCCATGCAGTGTGTGTGTGTGTGTAATGTAATTCTCCTCAGCCTTGTAAGAAAAGTGTCTTTCCAGATTTGTTGCCAAGACTGTGTTTTAAATTTAACAATTTTGCCTCTTCGCAAAAATCATGCAAATAAAATGCTAAAGCAGCCTAGAGGTTGTGTGACGGTGTTTATGCATATACTGCTGCGTGTGTGTTTACATCGATGTTTCTGTGTGTAAAGCAGTAGTAGTAGTAGTAGTAGTTGTGGTATCAGCCAGTGACAGCCAGCTGCTGCAGAGCGATAGAGAGACCTTCCGTTGACTCTCTCTCTCTCTGTGCCCTGAGGATATACAGTGTGTGTGTTTGTTTATTAATAGTGAATGTGTGCACTATATAAACGTCCAGAAGGGAAACAATTACACAGATGCAGAACAACAGTCAGAACATTCATTGTCTACAGGCGTGCGCACACGCACACACACACACGCACACACACACACACACACACACACACACACACACATTCCCAGTCACTCAGTCTAAGAAAAGTGTCACTTCCTAACTTTGTGCGTTCGAGGAAAAAACATAAAAAATAAATCTGACGGGTTTGTGTTGTACATTTTCTAAACTAAATAAAGTTTTACTAACTGTTTACTAACTGCAGCTACACGTTGGTCCGCCGACCAATCATAGCTTGCCGTCTTTCACAACCTTGCGTGATGTCATTGGGAAGGAGGTGCTAGGGGCCGACTGTGTCCCAACGGAGTCCGAAAGCCTAAAGGACAAAGCCAACTGTGACCCAGTTAAGTGCACGTAAACACAGTGAGGAAATAGGAAATCAGATACGTGAACGTACAAACAGGAACTTAGGAGTTAAATTAAAGTCTAAACCTCCGGCAGTCAGCTGTGAACGTACAGAGAGCTCTTTAACAAGTAGCTCTGTGTCTGGTCACAGCAACATCGCGGCTCGTTTTGCAGGACCACAACAGTGCAGGTCAGTGCAGTTAACCCCTGCTGGGAGGCCAACGAGAAGCCAGGCTCCACCTGCTCCAACAAACAAACAGGTTAGAGGACCTCTGGAGTCTGGTTCAGCTCAGAAAGGGGGGGGGGGGAAGCAGCTCGGTGTCAGTACGTCTCCTCAACGTGAACCTCTGCAGTTATTAGACCATCCTGGTAATTACAAAAGAGCTGCTGTGACGTCTGATGATACGGGAGAAGACACCAATTATGGAGAGGTTCGTTGCCGGCACTGCAGGTAGCACTTTGCTATATTATAACCATGACAGAGTGTGTGTGTGTGTGTGTGTGTGTGTGTGAGATCCAGCCTGTGCTAGCTGAGCGATCTGACAGGGCAGATTGCGATTTTTAGCTGAGCAGCGCTAATCTCCTGTTTCAATAAGAAGCACTGATTACACCACTGCACACTGTGGGAACCAGAGAGAGAGAGAGAGAGAGAGAGAGAGAGAGAGAGAGAGAGAGAGAGAGTGTGTGAGTGTGTGAGTGTGTGAGAGATAGGAAATTTAAGAGCACAGATAAGAGGTGAGGACGGGAGATATAGAATTAGGTTTAAAAGAAGAAGAAGAAAGTATGTGTGTTATAGAGGTGAGATGAGGGCGCGCACACACACACACACACACACACACAGCTAACCCTATTAATTTCAGCGGTTCCTGTCCAGGCCTCTGTGCTCCCTCCAACTCACTATTCTAGCACTGTTATCACAACACACACACACACACACAGTTAGCCTTGGCCAAGCATACCAGGGCAGCACAGAGGCACGTCGTAGTCATAACATCCCTACTGTACACACACACACACACACACACACAGTTGTTGACATTCAGTACAGTTGTTAAGGAACATTTTGGGCCAAATCTGATCTGCCGCCAGAGCAGCCGTTTTTCTGAAAACCCAGGAGATGAAGCGATGGTGATGATAACGAGGGTCACGGTGTCGTACACTCCCTGGACAAGAAGCGGCACGTTTCTAATCTCCACTATTTGCTGTTCTCTCCAAAGATTGAGCGTTCGCGCCGAACAAGGAGATAATTTGAGCAAGAAACTGAATCAACAGGAAGACGTGGAGGAGAAGAGACAAGTGACCATCGTCACATCCGTTTCCCCATTCAGATGCCATTGGTCCATATTACTGTCCATTTTTATTGCTTTATCCCCACAGAGGGGCTCATCTTTGGCTTTGACCACCCATCACTTCCTTTCCTGGGTTGCCTTTCCTCCCATCGTTCCCCCGTTCCTGCATTGAGTGTAGCGCACAGACTGTCAGGTATGTTGAGGCTCGTCGTGTTTTACTGTGCTGCATCTTCAGGGGTTGTGGCAGGATCTCTCTCTCCCTGTAGACACGCTTATGAGCTTTTTAAATGACAAAGGACAACGCGAATGCGACTGCCACTGCTTTCACCCTCTCTCTTCATTTACAGGCTTTTACAAGCCGAGTCACTACATGTCTTATACGTTGGGCTACTTTTTGAAACACAAGGCAAACATCTGCGTGTGACTGGATGGAGGAGAGGAATATAAAAACCACGTTGATCGGACAATTTGGAGCCTCAATAATGATAAATTATATAATATATAATACTTCTATTTGAAGGTTGGTCAAATAACCATCCAATAGAGATGTGGAACGACAGTTCCCAGAATGCATCTGGTGGATGCAAACAGGAGGTATAATGCTGCCGTGGATTCACTGTGAGATTTTTCTACGTCTGTTAAGCCTTTGTTTACTTTTTTGGCCCCTACTTTCATTCATCCAGAATATGCCGAATTAGCTGATAGCACTTCCTGTTTGCAGTGGACGCATGGATGTACAGAAGACTACCGGACTACTGTCTGGTCCCGTGTTCAGCTGCTGCCGGAAACATTACGAGAGCGGTTAGTTGCAGGTTGAAAAACCAAAACAATAAGCTGAAAGAAGATCAAAAACTCAGATTTAATGCAGCAGGGCAAATTATTTATATAATCTCCAGTCATATTAAAGAAAGATTGTTATATTAAAGAATCTTTAGCTGACAGATTATTTGTCAAACCAACATATTTTTCATGTAACGTAATTACAATATTCTAATTTATTAATCAGATTTCAGTAAGGTCAAAATGATTGTTTAGACGAATAAAAGGCCTTTATGTACATAGTTGGGGTAGACGATCTGGTTTTAAAGAAAGACCTGTCATCACAGTGATTAAAGAAACATCAAATCAAATTTAAACATCAGTTTAAACATTAATATCATAAAATATTAAGATAAATGAGCTCCACACAGCTTCAGCAGAATGGTTGTTATTGTCCTCGGTTCGCTTGGTCACATTTAAATTCTAGTTTTTAAGCGAGGAAGCAAAGCTGCGTTATTGAGAAGATTTCAACTTGGAATATGAAGCGAGATAGAGACAAAGCGCCGCGGGGTCTTTTAATATAAAGTTTCTCCTTCATTTCTCCTCTACAACTTGGCAGGCGATAACAGCTGGATATTAGCTTCCTGCTGAGGATTTCATATATATATCATATCATTACTGCACTTTGTTATCGGACCGTTATCTTCAATATGGACTGTTCCGCAATATCTCACACGGGAACAAACTGTGGATTTCTCTCTTTATCCCTCGCTCCGCCTCAGCTCAACACCGTCTGAAAGTCGAGATAATTTGGGGTTGATGCAGCCGAGACGTCACCGTGAGGCTGACATTTGTAGTTTTTAAATGAACTGTAATAACTTTGGTGATCTCTTAAAAGATTACTCCACAGATTTAGCATGGCTCTTCACTTTAATAACAATAAATAAATAATATTTGATCCCACACATTCTTCCTCCTTGTCAAAGCATGGCGCCTACAATACCCACAATGCAACTTGCAACAACTCACTTGTTTCTAACTCCACACCAACAGACTGGTCTCAGTTTCAGACATTTATCAGACTTTGCACAGCTCCCTCTGGAGGCACCGAAGGCACAGTTATCCATTTCCACGTATATGCAGTAAAACTACCCGAAACCCCTTCTCTTTTAACTATTCATCTAGCGCCATCATCAGGTCAAGCCTCAGCTGTGTTCAGTGCTCGTTAGCAAATGTTAAACACGTTGAACGACGGTGAACATGGTAAACGTTACACTTGCTAATCAAACATCAACATGTTAGCATTTAGCTAAGAGCAAGTTGAGCCTCACAGAGCTGCTAGCACGACTGTAGACCCTTAGTCTTGTTATTTTATTTTCCATTTTTATTCCGACGCTCTCAGAATGTATGTTTTTTGAGCTGCACGTCTTCGAGAAATATATTCATTTAATGAGAAAAGGTTGTTAAAGAGAGATTTCAATGTGTGCGTGATGCAAGTAATTTAAAGTTGCCATAGTGACGGTACTGCAGGCCTGTTTTTGTCTGGGAAACCACTAAATGTAGTAACAGCTATTAACACTTCAGCTACAGAGATCCAAACAAAGTCATCACACTATCCGACCACGAAAGGTCGAACTGGAAGTTAGCCTGACCCACACTTATCTTATCTTCACCAGCTTTGTTTTGCTGCTAATGATGTTTTTGCAGCACTTCCCAGATTTCCAAAGAGATTAAAAAGCCCTCCGAGCCTCTCATTTCAAGTGGTTCATGAGGAAACAGCAAAACATGTTCAGGAATGCCCTACTTTGCAAAGCAATCCTGGAACGCCACCAGAAATTAATCACTTTTCAAATCTTTCCAGACCACAGAGCATAGAAATTTGTCCCGTTTTTGGAGATCTTAATGAAACACTAATATTGTAAATCCTGCCCGTCTGCCTCAGTCTGAAGTGTGTCTGCCGTTTTCACTACCATCATCCCGCCTGCCATCACTTCCATTCTTCACTTTTCTGATAACAAACCAGGAAAAACCTTTATTTCATGTTTTTACACTTCAGCAGTCCGAGGCTGCACTCGCTCCTTCCAGCTGCAGCATTATCTGTCGGTTTACTTGTTTTCTCTCCTCTCACCGCTGTTATCTCTCTGAAGGAGTAAGCCCCGGGGTTTTCCATCCAACTGCCGTAACACATTCGAACCAACCTCAGAGATTTTGTAGCAGACCGAGTGTCAGATTGGTGCTTCGTTCGTGTCAAATACACACTTGATGATATGCTGCTGCTGGTTACTTGTTATAAAGTAAATGAGCCACTGTATCATTTCACTTCTTCCTGTAACAGAGTGGAGCATCGCGGTAACAGAGAGCTGCAGGGGACGATGGGTTTTTTTTTTTGCAGTCCAACCCGGACGTTCGCAGCACCCTGGTTCCCTTGACAACAAGCCAATGGGATTTTTCCATTGGATTTTGGATCATTGCAGAAAATAAACTCTGTGTCAAACTATAGTTTATGATATTTACACGTTTTGTTCAGCGAGATAATCCTCACACGTGAACTCCGCTTTTATGATGTTTGAAGTGTAAATGCAATCGGCAGGAGTAAAGAGCTAACGCTACGCTGGAAACCGACGGTCACATGACTCCAGCGTCACCACCAGTAAGCGAGTCAGAACAGTCTGCAACGTAAACCCAACGAGGCTGTCAAGGAGGACGAGTGAGTCGATGAGTTTCTGTGCTCGGCGTGACGACGTTTAACGTCCCCGACAACCTCTGTAGTCTCATGTGGCCTCTTCAGCTTGTGTTAAACACTAGACCTTATTTCAGGAACCAGAAACCCGTCCAAGAAACCCACTGACTTCCAGACAAGGGAACAGGAAGAGCTAACATGCCAACTTACTTCAGGGTTTCAGGACTCGTTCCTGCAGCACGCTACGAGGCTCCATTTACATAACGTTAGTAAGAAAATCAATCCAACGCTGGATTTATGCATCTGATCATGAGGGCGTTACAGCCCAGCCTCCGCAGCTACGGGCGCCGAGATGCATGAGTCTACATATTTATCCAATCACGATTTTACACACAGATACTGCAAACATGACTAAACAAACACACCTGCACAGAGTTCACAGAACAAAACAAGCTTTCAGGTTTTGATCCATCTTTGCTGCACAGAGAAACCTGCGTCGTAAATGTATCAAATCTATATCATGCAGCCGCGTTGAAATTATAAAACACTCTGGCTATAAATAACAGTGTATCGACTGTGTCGAGTATCCCATTGGGAGAGACGGGGAATTGGTCATTTTCTCAGGCCTCTATCTGATCTATCGCCTTGAGAGGTGGAACAGGAGTTGATTCTCACACACACACACACACACAGAGCAGAAAGTCAAAATCCAATTATGGAAGTAGCTGGAGGAAAAGGTTGCTCCTCTCTCTCTCTCATTGGTTGCAATTCCCACTTTTCGGGTCTCATCTTCCACATCCATCCCCGCCTCTTCCTCCCTTTTCGTCTATCTCTGCCTCCAACACTTGAAGCCTTTCCCACCTCCCCATTTTCTTTCCTCCGCCTTCACCGTCAAGACAGCGTGAGAGACACGAGAGTCTCTCTAAAGCTGCAGTCCCGGCAACGGAAGGGGCCCTTTTGTTCTTACAAAACAAAGTGAGGTAAGACCCCCGTGTTTCAGGTCCGTTCATTTGGACGAGGTGAGCGAGTTGGGTTGTATAGGTCGTTTTGGCTGTGCTCGCCGTGACGCTTAGAAATAAATCCTTTCTGCTTTGGACTGTGTGGTGGCACTGGTCCTTCTTAGGAGCGGGGAAACAGCGGAGGTCACTTTGTCTACGCCATGTTTGTCGGGCGTAACGCTGAACACGAGAATTTCCCCTGAAGCCGCCAACGAACGGATTCTTCCACGTTCCTGAATCAAAACACAGACAAGACGTCCATCCAAAGCAGTTTTGCCGCAGCTCGCACAGGAAAAGTGTTTGGATGAGACGGTGAACAATAAACGGTCTACAATAAATTTCCAATCAATCAAACTGGATCGTTCACCATATCGGAGGTGATTTTTAATAAAAGGTACTGGTCCTGTAATATGGGCTTCATCTCAACTCCGTTCTTATTTAATTTAATTTTCATCACCTCCCTCTTCCTCACCCTCTACTTACCCTTTCTCCGCCTGCAACCTTATCTTTCATCCTCATACACCCTCACACTTTCTCCCCTCTTCACCCCATCGAACTCTCATACTTGTTCACTCTGGGTTTAATTTCAGCTCATCCCTTTCACCCCCCCCTTGCCCTTTTCTTTCCATCGCGCCCTTTTCACTATCTCTCACCATCTTTTCCCGCTCGGTTTCTGAATCTCACTCCACCACCACCTCCGCCCTTCATTTCTCTCTCGGGTTACCTTCGTGGGAAACCAGGCGAGGTTTAGAGATGGGAATAAAGGATAAGACGGTGACACACAAGTCAGTGGGGAGCTTTGATGTGAGTCATCTACTCCTTGTGACGCGTCACACGGGACACAATTGAGACGGAGCTGCACTCATAGATTTGATTCGATATACATCATCTCAGATTCTTTTACAAATTAAAGCACATACACGTCTGACATCTCAATCACTACCATTATGTTTAATGCTTTAATAAACCACTGAAACACAACGTATAATTAAAGCTCTAATGAATTCAAGTGAAACAACGTTCTAAAACAAAACGGTTCCATTTCATGTACGAATCCGATTGCTGATGTGATTTGTGGACAGAAGCATGAGACTTTATATTGTATGAGTTTCATATGAATACACTATAGGGGTGGGCGATATGACCTAAAATTTATATCACAGTATTTTTTTGTTTTTTACAGTGACGGTATGATATCACGGTATTACAAAATTAAAAGGGATACTCCACTCAAAACATGATTCTACATTTTTTCACTCTATTGGCAATGTGAGGGAACACATCTTAAAGAAAAAATGAGCCCCATGATGTAGGTTAACTACCAACATTTATGTGATTAGTTCTCAGACGTAGACAAAAGGTAGGATTAGGCCTCTCACAGCATTTTGGCAGAAAACGTATATTATTGCTGATACTTTGCTTCATTTATATTTGGTTAAAGGTGATGGTGATGACACAAATCTGTTCTGGTCAAATAGGCTCAATTATATGATTTCTGTGTAATTAATTTGGAACGTTTATTAGACTTAATTTCAGCACCATGCACTGTTCAGAAAGCCTGCTGGTTTGACCATTGTAACTTACCAAGTTAGCGATGCGTAGCCTGGTCCAACACACGCTAGCCTGGGTCCAACACACGCTAGCCTAGGTCCATTTGTTGATCTCACGGTAAAAAAAGTCAGTAGGATGACTTTTTCTAAAAATAAATAGATTTAAAAATGTTTTTAAGTCAATGTTAAAGCCAGTGTTCAAAGCTTTGACAGAGCATGTGCTAATGTTTTCTCTCAGTATAAACAGCTCTGGAAGAAATTAAGAGACAACTCCAAATTTTACAAAATCTTACTCAAACACATAACTACAAATAGTAAAGCCAGAGAACGGACAATTTTGCTGTGGTCTCTTAATTTTTTCCAGAGCTGTATATGGCATCCCCATCTCCTGGAAACTTTGTTTAAACAATACTAATTTGTTTTCCCAATTACATTTTAATGGCAAACGTAATTGCCGCCTGATTATGTTCCCAGGCAATGGGCTTGTTGGGGCGTGATATGTTGATATGCTGTTTCAGACAGTTTCTCATTTTAAAATATTAACATCATTTGAGATACTAAGTCATTCATTTCTAATACAAAGTCATTATTTCGAGATGCCAAGTCATTATTTTGAGAAAGTTTCTCATTAGTGGAAGATACTAAGTCATTATTTTATAATACGAACTCATTTTGAGATACTAAGTCGTTGTTTTGAGGTTTCTCATTACGATGGCTTACAGGACCTTTTCCCCCCCATCACACTGGCGGAAATGAGCTTCCATAGCCAACTTATAGAGAGCTGTTGGTAAACACTCCAAAGAAATGGCTGCAGTTCAACAGAGCACCTAATTTGTCTCCATTAGCAGCCGGAGAAGCATGAAGCTGCTCATTTCCTGCCGTGTCGAATGCCAACAACTTCCTTTTCTCTGCTGAAGTGAGGGAATCTTTCTCAGGACGCCACGACCTCTGGAGGAGGGTAAACGCTGCTTTCATGGGCCTGGCATGCGATGAAGGGTTCCGAATAACTGTACCATCGCATTTAATAGATCAGTCCCTCTTAAACTGAACGTGCACAGTCATGTAGACTTACAGGAAAACTTGCACATTGCGATATCAAAAGGCTTGTTACACTACATCTGTCAACTACAGAAGCAGATTCTGTCTTTGTCTCCCTTTAATGATTCACACCCGAAACCTCAGGTTTGCTTGCTGGGCTATACTGTATGCGCCTGTATGTTGCAGACTGTAATTAGAACCTAAGATACGTTTCTAATTACATGCATGTCTATAATCCCAGAAATAATTTTATAGAGCTGAATAAAAGCGTCCTGTACGAGCCAAAGTTTGTAACAATGGCTTCAAACTTTCACACATCATTCAGCAGGTGAATGTTTGCCACACTTGTTCCAGTATCTAGGCTAGCGTGCGTGTTGCATAATAGTTTTTCCGTGGCAAGTTTCCAGGAGATCACTGCAGGTGCCTCATCACGCTCACGAACCACAGGTGCAACACAATAGTTTCTGCAGAATAACACGCGATGGTGAACCAACCAGAGCTCAGTGAATGCAGAGTTCTGACTTGCACTCAGATAGAAACTCTCTACTCATATTTTTTATCATTTTAATTTTTTTTAAGCTTGTCAACTTTAGGATCGTGTTTTGGTGTCAAAACGCCGCAGTTCTTTGGGCTGTTCTTGTGTTGTGCTTCATGATACTTTTAATAACTCTTGACTGCCTGATTGCTGAATCCCTCTATTCAAACTACACACACAAAAAAAAAAGGCCAAATGTGGTACAAACAAAGCCTGTATGAGAAGGAAGAGACGTAGAAACAAACTTAAACCATTATTCGGGGTTCATCTCCTCTTCATCCATATAATCTGTACAAATACATTTTTTTAATTTTTTTTTTAAAAATGCACTCATCAGTATCAAAAACTGATCAGGCGGCCAGAAACACGGCTCCAAATGAAAGCTAATGTTGCTTTGTGTCTTCTGGGTGTGTAAATAGGAAGCTGTCGGCTAACACGTTCGCCATATTAATTTTAATAAAGTGGCCATATATCAGTGTTGCGTTTACAGCTCGTCCCGTTTACTAAAAGTGGAGGGGAAAAAAATAAAGCAATTAATGCCTCTTTAAAATGGCATATAAAGTAAATGCTAACAGACCGACGGCAACGTGATGGAGACACCAGCATAACGCTCCCCGTCAATCTGCAGTAACCAGAAGAGTTCGATTCATTTTGCAGTCATAGCAGCAGCAGGAAGAGTGACAGGACTACAACGGAAGAGAGCGACTTCAAACAACTTCAAAACAGCACACAGCACATTTCCATATCTATTAGTTCTCAGTGATGATTTTATTGACAGCGGCGTGTAAATGTCCTCGTGCAGATCTCTGCCTTCCATTAAAGTCGCTCCTCAGGGATCCATCTCACTCAATTGATTTGACTTTATGGGTGAGCTTTTTGAATTAAAAATGATAACCCCCCTCCCCCCCGCAAATATGCAGCGTGCGTCTCTCTGCACTGCTGAGCTTCACAACAACTTAAAGAAGGACGTTGGTGTCCGTTTTCCTTCTGGACGGCCGCGGAGACATTGAGGCTGCGCACCCTGGAGGACGGAAATGGACTTGTCAGGGGAGTTTTAAAGACTGGAAGCAATGTGTGAGAGGTCAAAGGTTACGGTTTGTTTCACGGAGCCCGTCTGGGACTCAGCGGGGGTCTTTTCTGTTCGCTAAACCGCCGTCTGACACATTTGACACCAAGAATGTCGGCGTTGTGAGTGTTTTGTCTCTTTGTCTCCGTTTCTTTCTCCCCGTCCATCAGTTCGCTGTGACCGAAGACACAAAGATCAGCGTGTGTGTGTGTGTGTGTCGAGAGAGAGACTGAGCTCTGCGGGGATTCAACACAATCCGTCTGAAAATTACGACGACAAAATGACAGCTAGAGCTGACATCCCAGCCAACACACAGTCTGTTCCACTGATACAGCTGCCATTTCTTATCACTTAAAGTCGTCTGACAGCCGGGGAGGAAGAGACAGATGGATAGAGAGACGGATGCCAATAAAGACCCAAGAAGAAGAAGAAGAAGAGACAGAGTAACTGACAGAGAAAAGCCCAGATTGACAGAAGACAGACATGAGAGGGAGAGCGGGAGGTAGAGAGGCAGATGCTGCCGTTTACAGTTTATATCTCCCAATAATAATAAATAATAATAATAATAATAATAATAATAATAATAATAATAATCTCCATTAATGCTCCATAAAATGTCAGAAAACACTTGAGTCAAAGACGCTTCAGCTGGAGTTGAAAATGATTCAAAATCATGTTTGTATCCCAAAACAATATATGACTTTATCTCATGAACACACTGCAGGGAAACTACAGGGGAAGAACTGAACCAAAAAACAAAACCATTCGCCATCTTACACTTGTGTACTTGAGTGCAGAAGCGCGTTCACTTAGTACGGCAACATGCAGCACACCACGAGCAACCGGATGGGTCACTCACAGCGGCCAGAAAGTTCACTTCTCGCCCTCGAAACACCTGCTCCCTTTATTTTAGATTAATTCAACACAACTGTGTTGCCCTCGCAAACAAACTCAAATTTAAAAGTTTAACATATAATTAAAAAAAAAGACAGTGTAATGTGTGTAATGGCAGAAACGGTTTGTGTCTCAGTCCATCTGGCAACAACCAACTGACGAAGGCTTTTTCTTTCGCACCTTCAGAGGGTTCATTTTACATTTTTTAATTTGGAGAAAACTCAATTTATTATTGGCATCGTCCTGCTGTGTGTATCCTCCATGTTTCATCAAACCGGTTGTGAAATGGCACCGGTGATCACTGTCCTCAGAAACAAAGCCCAAAATATTGCTTCTACCGATATTGATTCAAGTGAATTGGCGGCAAATTGCCAGATTTCAGTGCTCCGCAGGAAAACTTCCACGCTTTGCTCAAAAAGGCCCAAGGAGAACTTCATCCACTGCCCTGATTCCCTTCCTGTTTCCCACTTAACATGTGCAGCCAGTTGCGTGTGTGTTGTGTTTGGGCAGTTTCATCCTGGCCCCCATAAGGCTTTCTAATGACCAATTTACATAATTAACACGCTGAGGCCTGGCAGGCTGCCTCTGACACACACACACAGCTCAGTGGCAGTGAAGAAGTTGACTCGAAGCCAAAAACTCTCCTGTCTTGGCTTTTAATCCACCGTTTAGTCTGAATTCAATTGTCAATACTCTCCGTCGACACTCTGTGCCCTGTGTCTGTAAAATATACTGAGTGAGGTGCCACGGAGTTTCCAAAGGTACACCAAGCTTTATTATAACTGCATAATAAATGTAGCTCAGGGTTTCCTGCAGTGTTAGCGGAGGCTAAAGCCACGTCACCTGAAACAAAGTCCACCTCTGCTAACGTCATAAAGGTTTATACTGTTTTACAACACAAAACGTCCATTAACGTCGGCAGAGGCCGAATGTTAATGGATCTTATTATCATTTCGACGATCGTCCACATAAATAAATTAATCACATGTGTCAAGATCTGGGTGAGAAACAGAACAAAGTGCCGGCAGAAAAAACAGGCATGAATATGTGAAAATGCAGCTTCTGTTAAAGAGTTTAAATTTAGAAACAGGTGGATAAAGGTTCTTCACTGAGCCCCTCTGCAGCAACAACAACCGCGAACACTGTTAGAACAGAACCACAGAGCTTTGTTTACGCCACGATGACTTTAACCCTTTAACAACCCACCTGAACTGAAAACACGCCGACTTGTCTTTGACTGTCAGACCCGCCGCAATGAATTTGGACATAATTGGACCAGTCTGCTCGATCCGGCAGGGAGATGCCAAATTTTTATTTTTAGGCTTCACAGTTTCACAACGTGTCCCGAATTATAACCAGAGTCTGTTATATTCGCGGAACTGTTCACAGAACCAGAAGTCCTGGAAGGTTTTACGCTGTGCTACTAATGCTGCAGCAAGAGGAAGTTGATGCACAATTTTTGCGAATGAACTTCACGTCTTCGTTCAGCTCCACCTCACTGGGAGCTGCGACGTCCCATTAAAGTGTAATCACACACACACACCTTCCCATCGACTCTGCTCTGTGGGTAGTTTAATGCCAGCATGCCAGGCAGACTAAATCAAACAGGATTAGATGGACAGGACGTATTAATCCACCCCAGACACTGAAAGGCTAAATCCATCATAAAGATTAGTTATGAAAAATGATATTTACCCAATCACCCCAAAAATAAATGCGCAGAGAATTATGTCTGCAGCCTGAAATGTACCCACCTTAGTTTGGGAGATCTGCGCCATCATTTCAATCGTCTTGAATGAGCGAAAAACATAAAATGATTCAAGTTTTGATAGCTCGCAAATCTCAAACCTATCAATGCATTCAAATCTCAATTAATAGCACATGTAATCACCCCTGATTGCAGATTTAATCACATGATAAAAACAAAAGCGGTTGAACTTTGGGAACATATACGCGCTGCAGGTGATGGAGACGTTAACAGTCGCAGGCTGATGGGTCCTGAAAATGATTGACATTGATTGATGATATCGGCATAAAAGTTGGGCTTTTCCTGCAGCAAGACTTTAAAAAGCTGCTGCAATGAATATTTTAACAAAGAAAAAATGAAAAAAAAATGGGTCAGATCACTGCATGTAACGTGAAAGAGTTCATTCGTGGTGACGAACTCAGAATAATAATCCGACTCTGCAGTTCCTCTCAACTCTACGGAGAGTTTCAGCTTCTTTCAGCTCGTTGTTTTGGTACACGCTCATCAGCGTCATTTACGGCGCCAGTTTTCAGCAAACAAGCCCTAAAAAAACAAACCCACTGTCCACTACCAGCCCGGCACCAAACTCCAGACAGACAACGTTAGCAGCCAGCCGGCGGACACAACGGTGCACTTGGCAGCTAAAGAGCCAGACATTTTTCTCAGGAGCTGGCGGAGACCAGAAACGGAGCTGAAAGCAGAGCGAACATCAGACTTAAATCCATCAGCTGGACACAAACACGACTCCAATGTTGCCCCATGTCTGCTGGAAGTGGAAGCAGGCAGCTGCTTTACAGGGCAGTAAGTCCACCCAGCACTCAGCGCTGTGTGTTGTCTTAAAGGGCAGAAGCTATCGACAGAACCGAAAACTACAGCCCCCTTTAGTGACGCATCTCCACCACCACGACCTGATAACTCTAAATATTAGTGGAAAGACGTGCAATGAAAAGTTTGCACTTCTTCTATTTGTGCTTGTTACACAGCCAGCGTCTGAAGTAGCAGAAAACTATTGTGGCGAAATCACCCGGAAATTAAAGACAGTCATCCACTGGTATTAACTTTTTAAAGTGTCAACATCTACCAGCCACTAAATAATAAACCATTAGTTTGTGTCTAAAAGCCACTTTCATATTTTTACCAGCATTTGTCATCATCACCTCCTCGGACTGATAGTTTATAAAGAGAGAGACCACGTCGATGCTCCGTCGATGCAAACACAATTTACTGTGAAGAAAAAAGGGGAATAAGACAGCGTGTGTGCGTGTGTGTGTTGGCTCGGAGTGTCTGGTGTTGTATTTCCAATCTGTACACCGAGAACACACTTGACTGCAGTAATGAGGTACTCTCAGTACTTTCTCACCCTGTGTGTGTAAACAGACTGATCTCAGAGCTTTATGGGCACTAAGGGAGGGGTGAAAGAGGGAGTGAAGAAAAAAAGAGATAAACAGTGCTGAAAGAGGAGCATAGAATCCCTGGAGTTCCTCCCCCTTTTCTTCCTCCCCTCTCGCCTGTACCAACATGTTCCCCCTCCTCTTCATCCCGCCCTCCCCCCCTTTTCGACTCTCTTTATCTCCCTTCTTCCTCCTCATCTTTCTCGCCGCTCAAACAAAAAACCCTTGTAATCCTCGTGATCCAGGCCCGTCCGGAGGGGGGGGGGGGACACACGAGAAAGAGGTGGACGAATGGGAGCAATGTTATGAAGAAGAGCACAGCAAGTCACCACAATTCAACGAGATATCTCATCACAATTAAAGACTTTAAACTCCAAACTGCAGTTAAGATTTAAAATAACTTCTGTCGGTGTGGCTGCTGACCTATTGGTCCTCATCAATTTCCACAACAAAGTGTTCAAATCAAACCCCAAAGCTTCCTACAAACATTCATAAAGCTCTTATATACTTGTACAACATATCTCCTACATACGAGGATGTCAGGATTCACGGCCACCTGCAAGAATTAAAGAGTAAAGCTTCCGTCCAGAGCTGTGAACTCAACACCACGATCCGTCAAAGCAAACTCAGGTTTCAGAAGCGGCTTCCGGGCCTCGTATGCAGCCAGCGACACTCTGCTTCGCTGATGAACTGCGATCCAGAACAAAAGGCTCCTCTTCCTCTCCGCGAGGTCTGGTTTACATCACAGCGGCCTGAGAGAGTCT
Source organism: Gadopsis marmoratus (assembly GCA_036023855.1). NCBI lineage: Eukaryota > Metazoa > Chordata > Actinopteri > Centrarchiformes > Percichthyidae > Gadopsis > Gadopsis marmoratus. The sequence continues at coordinate 1,416 of JAVQJF010063369.1, read as the reverse complement.
TTGAGACGGTGAATCGAGTCCACCTACTTCACACTGCAATTTATTTCAGGGGGGCAGGAGAGTGGACGTGGACGGGTATTTGGCGGCAGACAAAAACCCATCAGAGCATAGCTATCAGGTGGCGTCAGGACAACACACAGTCATCGACTCGCTCGCTGATAATAAGAGTCTGTTAGTGCTCCCCGTCTCAGTCCAATCAGGACGTGATTTAAAGGCAGCAAAGCGTCTCAGGCGACTGAAACTATTTACATCACATTTTCTCCTGATTTCTGTCGCTGGTGTGTGTGTGTGTGTGTGTGTGTGTGTGTGTGTGTGTGTGTGTGTGTGTGTGTGTGTGTGTGTGTGTGTTAGAGCTCTGCTAGAAAACTGATTTTCAACACCAACATCTCACACTGACAATACATTTTACTTTGGTGTAAAGAGAATAACAAGTTCATCATTGATGGCCAATAACAGTGGTGGTTCACACCGACGATGACGAGCTCTTTCGTCCGGCAGGAAGCTGCGACCAAAACCTCATGGAACAAGGACAGTTTCAATCCTGACTGCAGCTGGGGATCCCTCCGACACGATACGCTACATTAATGCACATTTCTTCACATCTCTAGGTTTTTATTCTCATTGCACATAATATTCTGCCTTTATACTCATGTGAACTCGTTGCACCCTCTGTGCAGCTATTCATTTTAAAATATACATATTTAAACAGCAAATTTCTATTTAACGTTCATGACTCCTGACAGCGCTTGTTTTATTTAAATCCTTGTAGGTGAAACTTTGCAACAAACCTGTCTTCTAATATTCAGCCTCAAAAATCTGCTCCAACAGTACGGACCGCTGGCGTTTCCTGGGACCTGCGATGAGCAACAAGCACCGACAAAAGTAGGAACGGCTGTTAACAGCATCCAGAGGCTGATAAAACTGAATTTTCGACCTAAAACACTCTAATTTGAGTGTGTCAAAGAGCTTTAACAGCATCCACTTGCTTGTTAAAGACGTTTTAAGACTTTCTCAGGACATACAAACACCCTGATGAACAAAACACAAAGGGAAAAGTGGAGAAATAATAGCTTGTAGTTGCACAATAGCCGGAAAAATAAATATCCTCGACAAGAACGCAGAAGAGCGGCAAAATGGTTTAATTCAAAATGATGACAGGGAATCCAGCCTCTAGCTAACATGCGGGGTGAGGAGGAGGGATAGAAAATGGTTTCATTATCTTACTCGATCCTTCCTGAAGCTTTTGTGAAAATGTTTGAATAGTTGAAAAGAAGAAGTGCACTCTTGTTCTCTCACACACACACACACACACACACACACACACAGAGTTGAAATCGTGAACACACACACACACACACACACGCTGCAGGAGTTAGGAAGTAGTGTGAAAGGACGAACGCAGCGCTGACAGACGAG
>JAVQJF010063362.1:0-70000 GCA_036023855.1 Gadopsis marmoratus | reverse complement strand
AGTGGGTGAGGGTGAACCGGCAAGAGAGAGAAAGAGACACAGCATTGTCCATTTCGACTAGTGGGAGGACACAGTGTGATGAGCCACATGTCAGGTTTTAATAAGATGTTTAAATGCAACATGGCCTTTCTCTGCCCAGTGTTGGTCTGGTTCCTTTAGGATAAAACGTCTACTGCAGTAGAGCCTTTGAGACCGTTGATTCACTTGACAGCAGTCCCCATGTCCGTCTCTGAAACAGTGATTCCACAATGCTTTGCTAAAGCTGGTAAAATGGAACCAAATCACCTCTTGAATGGATTTGGTCCCCTTCAACCAGCTGTAGCTATGCTTTGATGACTACAGGAGCTCCTTTTGCTGTGATGCCTTCAACACAATCACGGCAATGACAGCAGGCCGCTTTTTGATGATGACTGGCTTATGGCTTTCCTCTACCAACAACATCTGGAGTGTTCAGTGATTGTCGTGTTCAATGCTAAACCTGTCTCTTTTCTGACTAATAAAGAAATCCCAGCTTCAAAGCTTTGGAATGGTCCACTTTCCTGACTGAGTGTTACCTCTCTGCTTCCAACGGGATTGATATTCTGACCACACTATCAATGGCTGTTTCAAAAATAGCAGGGGGCGGGGGTAGACATGCAGCGTGCGCTATTTCAGAAACACGGGCACTCACATGTCTGTGTGAGAATGTGCGGCTGTCTTGCTAAGACACCTCCTAAACTGACTGTCACTGGATGCTAACAGTCAATTACCCTGTGGGTGGGACTGGGCAAAAGAAAAAAATTAATTAAAGAGACAGCTAATGCAGCATAGCAGGGGTACAGCAGCATTGTAAAAAGATTTTAAAAATATGACAAGAGTGGAAGAAATACCAAAAGGGGAAAATATAGTTTAACGACTGTACAATACACACAAACACATTCTCAAACTCTCTTCCCCTGATGCCCCCTGCAGTGATGTTGGACAAGCTGGGTTAGACGAGAGACAGACGCACTAGAGGACAAGAGCTGAATGCAGAAATCACAGGAGCAGACCGCTAGCAAACCGTTACAGTCTCCCACATTTACTCGCTGTTACTGCAGAACAGGCGGGCAGATCAAAACTCCCATCGCAGAGACTCCCGTCTCCTGCACACCCTCCTTTTCTATACTCTCTCATAATTTGGTGCTTAACAGTATGTCAAACTGACCTGTTCCTAAAATCAAAAATACACAACATAATCACAAAACCACTTGTAAATTATCTGTTCAAAATTTGTCCTAATTACCAATTTGAAGATGTGGATATAGCACATTGAAATTCATTTTAAATCGGACTGTATTCTCAAGTTCTCTAGAATTTTAAGTCTTTCCCATTGGGCCAACAACCATGAAATCTATTTTGGTAATGTAAGAGGCACTAGCTTACTCAATACGGTCTGACTTGATTAGCCTAGTCCGAAATGAGCAAGACAGGGTGAAAAGCTCCTAATTCAATCAATGGCAGCCATGAAGAACATATGGGATTTGCCTCCATGGGCCAACAACACCATTGACCATTTTGGCCTTTATCAGATAATGACAGCTGAAGAGAGACTCAGGCTTAATGGCACGCACTCTACCAGGTGAGCTACTGAGGCGCCCACTATTTTCTATGCAACTATGATCCATGTTACAATACTACCATTATGGTGCTGCCAATAAGTACTGACGTTATATTGGGAATACTTGTCTGTATTTTGGTACACAGTGTGAATGACTGCAGAGCTGTCTGTCTCCTAAGGTGAGTCAATTACCATATGGGGTTTGCCTGTATGCTGCCATATTAAAAAGAAAGCTGCACACTACATGAGAGAGGGAGGAGGGCAAATATTACAAGGAGGTGACACGTAAAAGGGTACAGACTGCCGCTGCAGGGCTTGTTTGGAGTCCGTTTATGAGTCATGGGCTATTAATCGTATTGTTTACAGTATTGTAGCAGCTACTGGCTTCTTGCAGCCCGAGGGAAAGACACAGAGACGAAGCAGGCTCCCCTTGCAGGCTGGGGCTGCAGTAAACACACACAGGGAGAACACACAATGTGGATGCCTGAGAAAATCCTACCATGATCATGTTACTACTGGTTATAACGGCACTTTCAATTTACTAACAATTGTAAAACTTAACAACAGTCTCTAATTTATTAGGGAATGCCTTAACACTCTGTGGTCTGTAGTGGTGTGTGTGAGTAATGAACAAGGTGAAATATAGCAAAAGTCCCCAGTTCCTCCCGCACCCCTGTTGGTAGAGTTGATTTGTCTCTGTATTTGGTACTCCAAGTTGAAAGATTCATCTGTCACCCACAGGGTTCTTCCTGTGTGTCTTCCTCAATCTTCTTTCCACCGCTGGAAGACCCACCCGTGCTCTTAAAACACCCAGGCACATAACACACATTACACACACACACCAGGGACTCCGACGCACTCTCCACTTGAAGCCAAAAGCTAACATTTGATGGTGATAACTTACATCACTTACAAATAGAAAGCATAACAGAACATAAAGTGGAAGCTGGAGTTGGATTGCAATAGTTGTGATGAGAAATTATAGATTAGACTTGTTTAAGCCATGTATGCCAGAACATTCTGTGCCGATGCTCAATCTAAACATGAGGACAGAGAGTGGACCTACTATCAGGAAACAATAATAACATCAGTCAATAACTAGAGGGGCTTCATATCATCCTTCATCAAGGGGGCTTCTGATCAACTTCCAATTCCAAGCTCTTCTTCGTCACAGTTGTGAAGGTACTTTTTAGAAATATGGTTCTATGGTAGAACTTCCTCTAAGCACTCAATCGAAACAACTGCCTCTCCACTAAAAAACACACCAGACAAGGTACTTTCACTTCAACCAAGGGAGAGATTTTCGAGGGCTTTAGGACTTGTGGACTGTCTCCCCGATATTGCAGGAGCTCAAGTGTGAAATAAAAGTAAATGGGCAGACCGGAGAAGGCGACATATATCTTCGTTTCTCTGAAGGCGAGGGGACAGAGCGTGGACTGAAGCAAGTAATGCACACACAACACAACATGAGCCCTGAAACAGAAAATGCTGTAATACTGTACTCCAGCGCTTTTCGCCATTTAATCAATGAGTCCTACAGGCGACCAGCTTCCTGCTCCTTTATATTCAGAATCCTGGTTTACATATACACATTACACACACACTGCATTTTAATGTTTATAATGCAAGCAATGTTCTGTCGGTCTGTGACCTTTCCTAAATAGGTTTACCGTTATTCATTAAAGTTTAAAAGCTGTGCACGATAACAGCCAACCCTGTAGCCTCGTCATATGTTTCTCACTCTGACTACAAAGTCAGTCTGGGACTGCTGACCATATGGCCTATTGTGTACGTTATGTGTGTGATTTTTTTTTATTTCTGTCATGTATTGGGCATAATTTGAAAAAAGGTTTAACATGTGGCTTAATCAGATAGACCTATATCTATATAATTACATTTAATTATAGAATTTCAGGGATCATCAACTCTGGAATGCCCTGCCGGGCAAGCTAAAGCTAAAACACCACATTATTGTAGACTTGCTTTTGCTTTAACTATTTCATACTCTGCATCTTTCTACACTTTTGTTGCTGTTCATAGTTTGTCTTTATTGGTTAATTTAAAATTTTATTTCCATCTGGTTGATACCTTTTGTGATTTTGTCTTTTCAAAGCACTGTATTTTCAAAAACAAAAATGTAATTAAATAAATAAATCCATGATTTCCACATTTTCCCCACTGAGGGAGTAATAAAGGTTAATCTTATCTTATGATCCACAATCTATGTTACTTAAATCGATTTGTCAATACAATTCAATGGAGATTAATTTGATATTAACCTTGATAAGCAATGTTTTGTATTTTTATATAGTTATTCTTTATGTCTAAGTCAATCTCCAAGTCAATTGATCAGTGTACCACACAGGAAACAGGCGCTAGCTTTAGACAATTTATTTTGCCGCGTGCCAGAGGTGGAGGGTTGAGTCCGGCCCTGCTAGTGACAGGTGTTCCACAGCCCTCTGACCTCAATTCCATTTGTCCTCATGCCAAGGGAATGAATGCCAGCGAAGGGGAATGACATCTAGCCTGGGATAACCATGTTTGTGCACAAACATAGACATACACACCCAAAGCGCTCAGCACAGGAAGTAGCTGTTAACTTTTCCAGAAATCGCTCCAGTCTGTAACACTGACACTGTAACACCAATGTCCATCACCTTAAGAGACACTGGATGATCAGCCTGATACAGACAGCCCTCTCACTGAGCCACCTTTAATATGATCATGGTTGAGAGACAAGAATAAAAACAGCCAAAGTGTGGTGCAGCAACCTGCTACAGCCAGAAATAGCTAAACCAAGGATGAGGCGAACTGCTGCTGCACAGGCCAGATGCTTCAGGCCAGGCTCTACTCACAACACACGGTGACGGACCGGCATAACACTAACAAGAAACAACAAATTAACTTCAGTGGCTACCAGCTACACTAATAAAAAAAGTCAACACAAGACATATGCTTTCAAGGCGTCAAAGGTAGTCTAATGTCAAGTTGTGACCATGGCATCTGTTGGGGAGATGAAGACCATAGACCTGCTTCAGACTTCAATCAATGTCAAACTAAATTGAGATCGAATGTAAAGTTTATAGAGGGATAAAATGTGATCAGTGAGGTAGTGGAATTAAACTTCTTTCTGTTTTAATTGCTTTAAACTGCTTTTGAATTTAATTGGAATCTGTGGAAGAATTTCAAATGTTCACGTAAAGTAAACAGTTTTAAATGTTTGCTCACGAGAATTTTAAGACAACATTACAGTAATGTATTATATAACACGTTTGGGAGATACTGAAAAAAAACTGACTTTGATCAATAGATTTAGCATATTTTCCTTAGAACACATTCAACTATGCACTAATAATCCATGACTAAAAATTGCTCTTTACAAGAAATACAATTTGTGAAAAAAGGCACACATTCTGAAGTGCCATGATTTTATACATTTCTGATATCTCAACAGGATCCTCGGCCAGTTAATCTAAACCGTGTTATTTGTTTATGTCACTGATTGGACCGAGTGTCTCCTAGTTTAGACTTGAAGGTGGAGAGCCCACATGTTTCATTCCAAAGGAGGATGATTAAGCAACGGATTAGTCGTAAAAGATTAGTAATTCTGCCATGGCCTCAGTCCTCTGGCTGCTATGAAGCAAAACATTAAGTCTAGTGGTAGTTGTAGTTTTGACTAATATTTTTAACGGTTTGATATGGCTTGATCATAATAATGCTATGAATATCTTCTTGTGTTAAAGCTGTTTCAGTACCAAAGAATATATAATTTGAGTTATTGTTCAAAACTCCTAAATGAGCCAAAAAACATTAAAACAAAAAGTATTATTTATAAAAGTAGTTATGATTGTCACACACACACACACACACACACACACACACACACACACACACACACACAATATAGCACAGCTGATGCCTATTCATTAATAGGACTAAAAATCTCTAGGTACCACAGATATGATTTTCATTCAGGGTGTCATGATTCTCAAAGCAGCTCAATTTTACTTTTTGTTACTACAAAATGGCACTGTGAACTCTGAATTCCAATCAAGAAGATTTGTGCATCAATGCTGAAACATTCAAGCAAGAAACTGAATGTTTCTCCTCAGCATATTATCCATGAATTTGGTGCGTGGACATGGTTTATAAGGTTAGAGTTTTAGGGATTCAGAAAGTCTGTATCGACTCTAGGCTGTACTGAAAGCATTAAGCAGAAATTTACTGAGAGACTGAGGACACCTTAAACATGCCCTGGTCACTGGTGTGACAGCTGGAAACAAGAGCAGGACAGTATCTCCTACCTGGGGTTTCCTCTCAGGGCAGCGTGATGCAAAGCATTGAACCCGTTATTGTTGGTGATGGTAACATCAGCACCAGCTTCCAGCAGCACTGACAGCATGTCATCTCTCTTCTTGCTTATGGCATCGTGCAGGGGTGTGTCCCCCTCTGAATCCTAAAAGGGAAACCTTGTATTATTTACTACTCTCTTACTCTTATGTGTGAATCAAACCCTGCCTAAAATGACCTCTCTATTACTGTATCATACCAAACATAACACCAACCAGGTAATGCAAAACAATCAATGTAACCTGACTGATCCATGACAGTGGTGTTGCATACACTGTTACTGTATTACCTTTCTGAAATGTCAAAGCCTGTGTCACAAAGCTTTTCTCAATAGGTAAATAAGTCATAGTGATAAATACCTGGAGGCTGGGGTGGCAGCCAAAGTCCAGCAGAGTCTTGACCACCTGAAGGTGGCCCTTGTTGACAGCTATGTGTAACGGAGTCTGCCTTCTCTTGTTCCTGGCGTTCAAGTCAGCACCGCCCCTCTGCAGCACCTCAATGACAGAGCCCTCATCACCGAAGGCTGCGTGGTGCACTGCCCGGTCTCCATCTTTGTCCTGAGCACAGTGACACACCCGCGTAATGACTCAGTGTCTGTGTGTAGACTTCTACACGTTTTATGAAATGCACTTACATATGCTAAGATGCATTTGTATTGAATAAGAATATAGATGAGATAGGCGATATTTGTTTTAATTATACAAACCTCAGCTTCCAGGTCCACATTGTGTTTAAGCAGCAGCTTTAAGACATCGACGTGACCATTCTGACTGGCTGCCTGCATGGCAGTGTGTCCAGCACACTGCCCGTTCACCTGTAAACACATCAACAGTCAAAGTGAGAATACGGGCGCATGTTAGTGTCATGTTTCAAGTTAAGATGTGCATCTACTGAATTAGCCGTTGTAGCTGAGGGGCTAAGAAATTGGTGAGGGTGTGTTTAAGCATTTTATGTGCGTGCATGCACGGCTGTGTGTGCATGTTTCATCACCAACTGCAGCACTGCAAAAACTCAGAGCATAAATATTAATGTGGTCTCCTCTGGGAGTCTCGAGACATCTCTTGTCCTGGCAGGCGGATCACTTGGCCGAGCTCGGTGTGCTCAGCTTTAAGCAAATAATTCCACTGAAAGGCAGTAGGGCATCTGGCCAGCCTTCACCACTGACACACACACACTTGCTCTCTGAGTGAAGACAGTATTGCAGACTTGACGTACCCAGTTCTCATAACCCATACAGGGCACAGGCTTTTGTCCTGTGGCAAATGGGTGTTTTCCCTGGCTTGTAACCTGTGTCAGAGCACAATCTGCAACCATATGGGTTTTGTACATCTCAGCTTCTTTCAAAGAGTGAATCGGGTCTGTGCTGCAATGCACATCAATGCTACTTGGTGCCTCTTCTGGGCCCAGCCTTAATGTCTTTAAGATTGAGAGAGGTGCAGGTGTGGGAGGATCTCAGAGCCCTTCCCTTGGAGACTCTCAACCCTCTCAATATACTCAGAGCAGCACACAGCTGTATTCCAGCTCCAATTATCATTGTGCCCAGATCTTTGTATATATTCGATTGAAAATTACTTAATCAAAAACCCAACTAGAAATCCAGCAGCCACTCATACCAAAATACTTTGTGTTGAGCACTTACATCCACATCAGGTCTCTTAAGGATGTCCTCCACCTTGGCCAGGTCTCCATTGGCTGCTGCCTTGACCAGCTCCTCATTGATGTCTCCGGACTCTTGTGTCTCAAATAGTTTCTTCAGCAACTGGGACAAACGCTCTGGGAAACCGAGGGAAAACATCAGAAAGTGATTGCGTGTAAATGCCAGAGAGAAGGCAGCAGTGAGGACAAAGAACTAAGATGACAATCTCTCTGTGTCGATAGTGAATGTTCATACATACCTCCAGAGGCGTTGCTGACAGCAGAGCCAGAGGGGGCAATCTTGGTGACAGCTGCAGGATTGTACGTCCAAGAAGTTCCGCAAACCTCAACTTTCAGGTCACTGTCAGAGTAGATCTGCTGCACACGGCCCACCTTGCCCAGGGTCTGTTGATAAATGTTGCGACAAACTCATTAGTATATGGAGGGCTGTTGTCTTTGGGCTATGTTCTGTGTAACAGAGCCTGTAAGTGGCAGAGGAAAGATGGGGAGAAGAAAAAATGAGAGAGAAAGGATGAAGAGGAGAAAATACCAGCTCAACAAAGTAATTGCCCTACATGGAGCAGAAACAAAGCTCATGGCAAAAATAAAAGCTGACAAAAAAATGAAATATTACAGATTTAGGCTGTGTTCTCATTATACAGAGGATATTTACTTGCACGACAAAGAAGATGGATATAAAATGGAGAGACCCTTCTACTGGCTACACTACTCTTCATCTGCACAGGCAATACAGAGAGGACAGAGTAAAATGCTTTCCAATTTTGAATCACATCATCTCGATCCTGGCTATATGAGAAAGGGCCACTTTGAGTGTGTCGAGCTGGATCTGGGGCTGTCCTGGAGGATGCCATCAATAATGGGGACTGCTGCAGCAGAAGCAGCAAAGGGCGGCAAACAGCCGTGGTTAGTGATCAAAGCTACAACCCATCTCAGGGTTTTAAGGCTCATTAGCTGCTATGGGGGGCCAGTTTGGCAGGGACAAGTGGCATATTGGAGTAGAGTGGTGTTACATAACCTAAAGGCGTGCTGGGCAGCAATGAATACACTTCATAATAAGGGAGGAATAAAGTATTGTTGAGACAGAGAAAAATTTTATTAAATAATTGATTTGAGGAGAGGAATCGTGTCTCAGGATTTAGTAATGCTGCAATATTTCTTTAAAGAAAATGAGGGACCAGCCCTGCTAAGTGTGAGGAAAACCGTGTGAGAAATTTACACACAGTTAGATGAATTGAGCTTAGAAGGGTTTTGCCTGCAACTGTTATGTTTTTGTAAAAAACAAAAATCACAAAAACATCTGGTGCCAAAATCAACAGCACTGATTTTCAAGTATCAAATATAACAGATGTTTCTCGGCGGGCTTAATTTCAACTATCCACTGTGTAGTTTAGATTTCAACATGGTTTGTCGCTCAGATAGCTTTATAGATACAATCCAGTGGACGGTTTCATATGACCTTGTCCTACACAGATTAATTAATTAAATCTACACACACATTTCTAAAATTATTCTACATACATTTATGGGAAAATCAATGATAAAATCATTATCTTAGTGAGACAGGGCTACTGAACATTTTATACATGTATATGTTAGCATAAACATCTCTCAGACTCTTACAGGCAGCATTGCCTCAGCCCACTCTCCATGGCCTCTTTGTAGCAGCTTGATGCGGTCGATGTCATAGCAAATCTGGACCAGGTCTCCCACTAGGAACTGGGAACTGCCTCCCTCTGCCCCGGCTGCTACTTCACCGCTGCGCACTACGTTGGCCTTTGTCAGCACTGCTGGGTTGAATGTCCATCTGAGGACACAGAAATTAATTAAAATAAATTTAACCAACTCAGACTAATTCACTCACAATTCATAACATGTGATACCTGAGCAAGTCTAGATTCTGAGCAGGCACATGGAGGACTAGCAAGATAAGATTAAGTAAGTGTTATAAAATAAAAACATTGTTTAAAAAGAACACCTAAGACCAATGTCAGAGAGAGTAGTGAGATAACAGTTTTATAAACCCTAAAAGCAGACTAAGAATTTGCAGTTACATTGCTTTAGTGAATCTAAATTGTTGCAAACCACCATTTCATGTTATAGTGAATATGTGCTGAGAAGTGTTTAACAGCTTTTGACTGATAAATCTGAGCCGGTCCATCTGCAGACTCACCTGTTCCCACTGGGGTACTGAACAACAATATCGTGATCTTCATCGATGCCACATACTGTGCCGGTGGTGGTGAGAGTCTCAAACATGCCGTCAGTCCACCCACCGTGGCCATGTTGGAGGGACTGAACGATCTCTAGGTCCAAGTCGATGTTGACCAGGTCTCCAATCTGGAGACCGCCAGGATTTCTGTTGCCATTCTGCTCGCCTGGGAGATAAAGGTAAAATTAGGTCTATCTGTAATAAGAAAAATGCATTACTAAAAGTGATTCAAAAATCTGTATTGTTTTTACACATCAACACTTCAAATCTGCAAATGAGTTTAAACAGAAAAATAGCACGGTAAGTAGGAAAAGACATTATAGAAAAATACATTCTGATAAATCTGTGGAAAAAAACAGCACTACAAACCTTTTCAAGTATATATGTGGTAGCAAATTGGTAACAGATAGGGCATTACTACATGGACTACACACCAAAAGTGCTGGTATCTATAAATAATGACACTATCAAACCTACTAAGGGATTTCTGGTGCAGTGTTGAATGCAGAGACAATTCATTCCTGGAAGTCTTGGAATACTGTCACTGCATGACCTGACTGTGCTGTTTTGCCAGGTGACAACGCAGTGCTGCCATCTAGTGGCCAAACAGACTTAACTACAAGCGAAACTCCCCTAATGCCCTTGAATTCACTGCACCAGAACGATAGGTGAGAGAATTGGTGCAATAATGAAGGTGGATACAGATCACTGGCTTACTTACCTAAAACAGGACAGTGGTCTCTGTAAAAAGAGCCTCCTTTGGCATCCTGAACACATTTCAGATCCGACTGAGAGAAAAAAAGAGGGAAGAAGTTAGATAATTACTCAGGGTAATTCCAGTAGTGGAGGGGCACGGCGATCATGAATAATGAAACTGAGCATGTTCACACTTCAAGCTATAGTGTCGGTGTAGTGTAGTTGCCTAGAATACCAACAACATCAGTGCCCTAAGGGTAAGGCAGGACAATGAAACGGTACATTGCTACAGAGAGAAAGCATCATATCATTTGTGATGACTCAGATGTGCAGCCACTGTGGCAGAGTTAGAGGGCAGAGATGATTGTGAGGCAGAGCAAACATTCCTCTGAACTGATGGAACACTTAACTCCGGAGTACAACAAGTCCCAACAAATTAATAACTCCAGTCTCTCCTTCTGTACCCATCCAGCAGGACACTTTTGAGCACAAAGCAGACATTACAAAACAGGAAACGGTCTTGGCCTTGCATGATGCAGTCGCAACATGCACTAATCTTCAGTCCCTTTGTATTTGTCAGCAGGATTTGATCTCTGTATTAATAAAAGACAACGCCAAAACAAAACTGTCTGGATGGGGGGTCTGATCCATGATTTACTTAATCCAGAGGCAGATGCCGTCTACCTTCCTATTGGCCTATTAGAATAACAAAGGACAGATCTATTATGCAACCAAGAAATCTGATTGGCCGCCTTCATAAAAAGGCACGGGCAGTCTCAACCAATGAGGGGGATGCTTTTCATTTGAGACGCGTGTGTCGCTGCGCCTGCGACAACCCCAAGAGAATGTCCCCTCCTCTAAAGTTGACCTCCATGTTCACTCTCTTCTCCTAAAAAGCAGGAAGAACAGCTTGCCTTTATCATGCAGATACCTTCCCCTTCCAGCTGCCTGTACAATGGCGCCTTAACTCATGCTGGCTGCGTGGCTCTCACAAAGGCCTGGCAGCAAAAGAAAAAGCCTCAGCCCTACGGTCAACACAAAAGCCACCTGACAGCTGATCTTTTGTGAGACTCTCTGCGCGTGCGCGCGTGCGTGCGTGCGTGCGTGCGTGCGTGCATGCGTGCGTGCGTGTGAGCAAGCATGAATGTGCATGTGTATGTTACAAATAGACCTGCCTCTGGTGTACCACATCAAGCTGGCCCTATGTTGACCTCCATCCTGTCTACAAGGAATGCTGTATACCACTCAGCTGTCGCTGGCCACTCTGAGAACCTCATTTGTGCCTTGGCAGAATAAGTGTGTGTGAGTGAGTGAGTGAGTGACTTGAGCAAGCGCTGGAAGTTTGCTCACCATTCCCTCAAAGCCAACTCTGTACAGGTTCTTGGCCCCATTGTCCCACAGTACGTAGGCAGCGCTGTGAGGACTGGCTGCACTCCAGTCCTGGATCTCTGTCACCTGTGGAGGAAGAAGAGGGGGGATGAGATGAGAAAGCCAGGAAAGGACATATTTATAGCAGATTGTTTGTGTTTTACATGAGAATTTTATGACAAACTTTAGTGTGAATAAGGTTTTGACTGGCTGTACATGAAAATAAAAGGTTTGTCATACTGAAAATATAAAACTGGCCAGAAGGGGATCATTGTCTTAGTCGGAGGTTTCAGGCAGGTATTTTTCATCTTAAAACCTCATAATGAGAGCAAATATGACACTTTATTGATCCCTGTAGGGGAATTATCTTTTCAAATTGAAGGTCAGAGTGAAGGTTGAACTGCAGAAGAGCAACCCTGGTCCCAAGTAAGTATTTAGTGCCTACTTCAAAGACAAGGAGATGTCTGCTAACACAACAGGTTGAAGTTGGGCTCCTCTATTTGAAGGGTCCATCATCTTCTGGCCATGAACGAGGTACCAATTTGTCCTCTCAGTCTCAATTTTATGTACCACTATTTTTCCAACATGTTGATAGAAGAAAGGAAAAGTCGTTGGCAAGCTGGTGTGGTAAATATAAGTGTCAGGTGCTCTACATGTTTCACCATCACCGTGATTCAACCTCAAGGAATATTGAATTATTGAGAAATATTAGGAGTGGGACTCATCAAGAACTAATTTGATTAGACTTTGTTTGATTAGTTTGAATTCTCCCTGCACGTTTACAGTCAATACTAAAACTTTCGTTGTTTAACTTAATTTCACCAGATTTCTCCAAGAATGTTTTTATTGAACATTTGCAAAGAAAAACAGTAATGGTTGCAAAGAAAAACAAGACACAAGACAAAGGAAATTCTAGTTCGGCCAGACAACAAACTTTTGACATGCAAGTTTCAATCCAAGAATGGTACTGCAGGTTTCAGCAGACTCGTCCCTATTAAAAAGGGGATTAGATGCCGTTGTTATTCCATTATTGTTCCATGTTCCCACTAGTATTACAGAACTTAGAAACACTGCTGTGGGAAATACTCTGGCACTTTGGGAAGATACTTCAGAAAGAAGTCATATCATCACAGAAACCCAAAGATTATTAAATACAAAGATGTAAAAACCAAAACCTTTACATTTAAATAAACAACAAGCCACACACTACTCGTTCACAGAGGCAACGCTAAAGAAAAGGGCTGCTCTCCTGTGATGGCAAAATGTAACCATATAATCTGTTTTTGGCTTGTATTTTGTTTATGCTTTATCATGTATTGCATTGTTGTTGTGTAAGAAACTGATCTGAGCAGACGTGCTCTAAGAGTGACCTTTTCTGTATGAGGAAGTGACCAGACTGGGGTAGTGCAACACTCCTTACTCTCCTCAAGGTGAGTTGGACCATTAATTTGTTAATAAATCGATGGTTGTCAACTATACACCATTGAATACCATAAGATTCAGCGTGAGCCAGAAAGTCTGTCTTCAACCAGCATAAACAGGTGATTAAAACCACCAAGAGCACCCCAACAAAAACATTTTCACAGTTTTTTCTTCAGTTAGTGTTGTATTATAACTAATGCTATACCCTGCTTCTGTAGTGAGAACCCGCTCACAGCTTTTGGCACTGTAAGCTAAGGAGAATGATGTGTTATGGGCATAAATATGCAATGAGCTATGAATGGGGTTCTGCAAAAAATCTATTCAAATTTTGAAGATACGGTTGGGATTTTCACATGAGAGAATTCTCTCTGCAACACGAGCAGTGCAACGCTTTCATCACATTGAGAAAGTGTCAAGAGAAGAGCCATATTGGTGTAAATTAATTCTTTAATTAAAAGCTGTGCCTTAAGTAAATACAAGAATCAAATCGTTAAATTATTTTCAGGCCCCTTACAGAGGTAAGTGATTAATGGGCCTTAGGAGGTAATATTCATGCTAAACTAATGGAACATCTAAGCTGCAAGACATGCAATAGCGGTTTTCTGGAGAGCATATTGCTTACAGCATCATAAAACAGTAATGAGATATGCCATTAAATAACCCAGCAAAATGAAGTCTTAAATTGCCTGCAGGGACTCTTAAATTGAATAGTCTGGGGTCTGGACCAGAGTCAAAATACAAGCACTTTACAGTACATTTACAGTATAAATCTAACTAGACTGTGCTAAACAAATGCAACCTCAGACATTGTATTACTTTCTAATGATGTATTTAAGCCTGGAATAACCTGCAGCAAGGAAGTCTGTTTATAGCCTCAGTAAAGATTAAAAGAATCGACTGAATTAAATCAAGGAATAAAGGTTTTTCAGTGACACATTCTACTAGTTCCTATTGTCATTTCTATAAAAGATTCCTCATTACATTTTGATATTTTTTGAGTTTAGATAGGATCCACATATCAGGCTATTTCCACTAAATCTGATTGTTGGCTATAGCTGCTGAAGTTTAACGACAGGGCTAATTAGTTATTGTTCACTTATTTTCACTGAATTGTCACTGTTCTTCTCCAGCTACAGGTGGCTGATGAATATATTATTGACAGTGATATAGGACAAGATATTGATTTTGGTTATTGCCGTATGCACTATAATGCACTGCAGTAACTTCAACTACAGCAAAGTACTGCACACCTAGATAGGCACCATGGGACCGGACTGTTTATATTGTCCTTTGCCTATAATGCGTCCATGCTACAAACATGTCGAGTCAGGCAGTGCCCTTCCTGTTTTGGTTGAGGCTCCCGCACATTTCAGATGAAATCATATCCTGGGATACAAGTTTGTTTTTTCCTCCCTAAGACAAGGAATTCTTCCTCCTTTACCGTATACAACACTTGAGGGCGGTCACGCTCCCTTCCGTGGCACACGTGTGGTTGTGGTGGCCCTTACCTCCAGGGATTTACTATACACTTAATTGTGCAGCTTTGAAATAAAAAAAAAAAGTTGAGACAGGTTTGCTTGTATTTCTGGAACTGTATCCTTTGGCAGTTATGTCCATTTAGCAAATAATGGTGAGGTATCTGCACATTTTATTTATTGGAGACAATTGTGACCGTTATTATTTTATTTTACCATCAAGCACCTGTTACTTTTACTTAATACACCTTGATGCCTCTGCAGACAACTCTGGGTGGCTGGAACACAGAAAAGCCCCTCAGGTGATGTAGAAAATTATTAGAAAATAAAAAAATGGCCAAAGCAGAGTGGTAAAGATTATATGCTTTTCACTTTAGGAGAAATACAGTAGTCATAAACATGTTTTGAGCACTGGCTCAACTGGGTGACTGACTAGACCTACTTGAGTCTGCACCTTATTGGCCTCAGCTTACTGTTGAGCACTGTCATCACCTTCCTACAAATGTACAAGTCAAAACTGTTGGCTTGGCGAGCAAATAAAACTTAACATGCTGTATTTTCCTGGCTGGTACCCTACCTTTCCTCTCCTTCCGTTGCCTCCATCTTGGTCTTCCCACTGCCAGTCCACTCCTCTCACCACCCGGCCACCAGTGAAGATCCCTCTGGCTGTGATTTTCTTTGACTTGCGTCGTGACTCCAAAAGTACTCTGAAGATAGAGAAGTTTCCAAACACAGACAATTATTTTCATTTGGGCTAAGCTTTAATCACTCGTGTGACACTGTCAGACAATTCAACAGCAGGTGTTTACAGGGTATTTGTTAACATGCATCGATTTATTGTTTTTTCAATTACGAGCAAATATGCATTGCAGAGGGGACGCCAGTGCCTCCCTCCTGCTACACTGTGTCCTTAGCTGCCCTTGACTGTGAGCCTACTGTTCTAACATCATGGTGTAAATTACTTTCTGCAAATGGGACCTGGCTACAGATGAAAAATCTCACTGTGAGCATTGGGCATCACCAGCATCTAATCTGCTGGTGATGACCAATACCCACGGATGGAGTATCTGACAATCATTGGGCAACTGACGTTTGATGACAGCAAAACAAATCAAACCAGAAACATTTGTCAGAGTTGTGAGCAACACATCATTAGTGATCCATCTTTGAAATTCTTTGAAATCACAAGCACACAATTTCTCAGTGGCCCCGAGCATAGGGGTGAGCTTTCTGAAGGTCACAATTAATTTGGACTTTCTACTACCTTTAGGAATGCCATTTTTATCAAATTAAAATCCAGGTAATTATTGTGTGTCATGTCGTAACAGTACGAATAACAATAATTTTTGTAATAGCATGGCAGTCACACCTTACTGACAATTCCTTCCTTTTCATCAAAATCAACCATGGCACTGCAAATGCAAATGAAAAGCCAGTGGATAAGTAATCAAATGCAATTTTCTTACATTTTCATATCACTATAACACTGTGAGCTGCAGTCTGAACTCCAGCTTAGCTACAAGCCTAGCCAATGAAAAGGTAAAAGCCAATAAAACATCCAGCTGAGCTCTAACCATCAAACAACAACGTGAGCCTTGATGGTAGACAGCAGCTGGACAGTGTAGGTCTAACCAATGCAAACAGCTTGGGGCCTCTAACCACTCCCCTCTTTGGCAGTTAGTGACAGAATCTAATGTGGTGTAACAAAACACCCACCATGCTGTCTGAGCTGGGGAGACCTCCAGCACCCATTGTGTATTATGCAATGTCTATCTCAGGGGAAATGAAGTCGCACTCAGTTGAAAAGGCTGCCAGCTGTTGGGCCATGTGTTCATCTACTAAACGATGGTGTTTGGCTGAAATGGGCCTGAAATGGCTGAAGCATCATCACAGTACTGACTAGTCTACGTGATAACACAGTCAAGTGCAAGCTGTGGAATTTAGTGAGTGTGCATACCGGTACTTGCTAACAGATCAAAATAATGCATAGGTCATAAGATTTTAAATAAAATCAGGGACTGATTTAAATGCTTGTTTTCATACAAACACGTGAACTACCTTTATCGCTATGTATTGCGTCTTTGAATGCACAGAGTATAGCTACGTTCAACAATTTGACTACATCTTGTACATTAATTAATTGGTAGCAATGTGTCCACTTTGCACACACTGTGACTAAAACATTATTTCCACTACAAACCTGTCGTAATTGTTTTACCTTAAAACCAGAGGGTAGATAATCATCACATACACTTGACACACATAGCAACTCATATATGATTAATGGTATTGTGCAAAGATCCCCTTCATTAGATTATTTATACCCTAGTTTGAAGTTTTCCCAACTGAAAATCTATTATCAGATTAAACGTTTAGTTAGTCAACTTTACATCATGGTAGCTAATCTTGCTGACAATGTCAATGCTTCCTGAGGAGGCTTTACAGTAAACTTAAGACTGTCTTCCCAGCAAAACGCCTTCACACTCAAATGCATATGTTGCGAGAGGTACACGCAGGAAGCGCTGAGTTTGTATAAATGGTAGTTTTACACATCAACGTGAGCTTCCAGTAGCAAATAAAGAGCAAAAGAGAAAACAATGGTGCTCCCGCTGTGACAATGCCATTTGAGCGACAGAACGACTGCAGGCATATAGTGATGAGTAAAGAAATATTAAGCAGAAGGGATTGCTGTAGCACCCTGCTGCGACTGAATTAAGTGAAAACACGGAGCTGTACATATTAGTGTTATTCTTTGATATTATTATATAATAAGTAACTTTTTACACACTTATACAGTAAGTTATTTGTGTTCAACAGGAAGCTGTCTTGCATAGTAATGTAGTGAAAGGTTTTCATTATCTCTGGACATCTTGTTCAATTTCTGCACAGTCAAAGCACTAAGCTTTGAAATTGGAAGTCAGCTGCAAAACAGACTTTTTAATAAAGCTGCCCATTATGTTTCACGAGCATGCAGCCTCCTGAAGAAAAAGAAAAATACAAAAACTTGTAAAAAATCTGGGAACTCTGCTCAAATAAATTCTATAAATGGGAAGCACAGTATTAATATTATTTTTACAAAGGTCTGACTGGATCTTAAAACGAGGCTTAGTTGTTGCCTGGCAACTGGGGGCTGGGAGCATAGAGATAGATTCTGTCTGTCTGCCTGCAAGGAAGAGTGCACAAAATTCTTCTCAAATGTCTCACACACACATACAGCCAAACCAAGGTAGTAAAAGCTTAGACCAACCAATCACAATGAAGTGCAAGGATTACATGGCTATCTTGTGTATTTTATCATTGGTGGGTCACAATAATGGTACATGTTGCTGGGTTGACTAACCTCTCACTGCCTGGGGTGGTGATCCTGTAGAAGCGGTGTCTCAGGTGATGCTTGTCTCCATGGTAACAGGTTGTGCAGAGGTCGTAATTGGTGCACTCAGCACATTTCCAGCGAATACCAATGATGGGCTGTTGACGGCAGGTGTCACACATGGTTCCATCATGCTTGATGCCTGGGGGGGGGCCAGGAATAGTCAAAATTAATAAATTGGGGTTGTTTTGTGTAGAACACGTACATGTCACATCAGTAATACACCTTGAATAACGTTTCAACATTTTGCTGTCAACAATATGCTATCTGTGCAAAAAAATATTGATATTCTCCAAGCATTTTAGGAGGGCTAAATTCATTCTTACAAAATGTTAAGCCTGTTAAAATAGGAACAGCTAGACGAATCACGCTCTTTTCAAGATGCAGACAAAAAAATTCAACTGCTCCTCATCCCACAACATGTGGAGATATAAAGAACTGAATGGAGCCTGTCAATGAGACATGGCACTGGAAGGTAATGCTATTACAAGTACAGAGAGATAAAATTAGATTAGATAATGTGGTCCATAAACATTTATGTCTATTGCTTACACAAACAGTGTATATCCTACTGACATACTTTCATAATGAGCAAGAAAAATGGCTTTCCTCTCAATTTAGAGTCTCAAGCTGTACGCTGACATACTTCATCCTGAAGGCGCATATCTTATAAAATTCCCCGGGTCTGGTTTGCATATCTTGTACACAGAACTGTCTGCGACATTCTATCAGTTCAGACAGGAAGCAGGCCCATTTAAATACTTCATTTGTGCAAGTCGAAGCAGACGTCGTCTGCGTTGAACACACAGAACGTTACCGTAATCACAACAACTAATTCCCACTGTCTGGCTGTCGAAACGATCTCGTCCCTGCACCCACCAAAAGCCCAAAAAACGAAGGCCAACAAAGGGACCCATATTTTGTATGTTGTGCATAACTCCGATGCGTGGGAAGACACTTGTCTCGGATGAGTCTGAGAGTGCCGGCAAACACAAAGTCAACTAATGTAAAGTTACCTGTTGGAGCGCTGTCTAATATCCTCACGTCGTAAGCACCAGAACAACGGTAGTTCGCAGCCGTCCCATTATCCCAGACAACCACAACCTCCTCTGGACTTTCAAAACTCCTGACGGTGCCAACATGTCCCTCTCCGCCATCCTGCTTCCCCCACTTCCAGTCAGGTCCGCGGACCACCCTGGCCCCAACTCCCTCCATCATCGCTCGGTTATTCCTGCCGGTGGTCATTTACGAAACGGTCTCGCAATGCCACGGGAATTCTTGCAAGTTAGCAAGCTAACAGTCTTTGCTAGCCAGCAAGCGGCGCGCAAGCGGCGGACAGCTTCCAAACGCAAGTCCCAACAGGAAAAGAGACTGAAACAACCCGCAAAGCTAGCCCGCTAGCTAAGTGCCCACCCAAAGACGCGGAGCCCTCAAGCAGAAACTACTCCTACAAGCTAACGTCAGACTGCAAGCCAGTGTCTCCTCTGAGAATAAGTCAACGAATTACCCAAAAAGCATATTAAGTAGCCACATAGCTAGCTTGGCCGGGTCTCCGCACTCTCTCCTCCACTCCACGCAGAAGAATGCCACCTCTTCAACTTAGCAAGCTAGCGAAGCCGAGTTGCTAGCTATCGCAATGCTAACGCGATAAACCCCTCCTGGCTAGCAAGTCCTTTTCGCTTAGGCGAATGTTGTCCTGTCGGCGGTGGGTTATCCTTATTGCTGTTGTTGTACGTGCCGCAGAAAATCCACCCAAGACACTGCCTTTGTCAGCTCAACTCAGGATAAACGCGTCGCCATTATTGTCAATCATCGCTCAGACCCTCAGACCCTCAGACGAGCAACAACTAGCTACGGAGGTAAACGACAAAGCCCGAAGACTCGAAGCTCGGAAAACAAGCACGAGTCCGGCCTGCGGCGCGCATGCGCAGTTGCACGGCCCAAGACCATCCCAGCTGTGTGTATGGGTGGCAAACATAATATTGGCATTTTAAGCCCTTAATGGTGTAGGTGCAGAATTAGATTTGTGAATTGTCTGTTCAGTTTTCCAATCAGAGCAATACATTAAAGCAACCCACCTCTTATAAATGTCAGAATTTGCGTAGACAGTACATAGATCAATTAAACAATATAGTTGTAGAGTATAGTTGATACAAACACTGTGGCCTGTGGGCCCCGTAGCCTCCCGTTTTCCCCACCCATCTGTGCATTGTGTAAGTAATAAGCAGACATTTACCTGGAAAAATGCACCGCATAGGCACAATATAAACTGAAATAAGACAGGCCTTAATCATATAGATTCTCTACAGGATGGGGCCACAAGATTAGGTAGGAGTTGCCCCTATCATTTCAGTTCATAATGTGTTTCAGTGGTGCCATACAGAGTTAACAAACACATCAGTTAATTAAATTACCACAAACTAGTGGCCACGCCAATTAGTTTAATCATGGAACCTTGAACCAGGATGAGTGTTTGGGCCTCCTGTGGGTCTGTAGCCCCATGGGGCAGTTGCCTGCTTTTCCCAGCTGGTAATCCAGCTCTGCTGTGGACAACCACTCCAGCGAATCCATGCTATTTTTTGTTCAATGATGCTCGTGCTGCCCGTGCAAAAACCTATTTAATTGCATTTTGGCAGAATTATATCCCACTGAATGCATTTATTTCCAAGCGCATGCTGAATCTCCAGCTCCGCGTGGTGCACATCGCCTCTGTTGACTGCAGGGGGCGACTGGCCGACTCACTGTGAGCGGCTCCACCGATGGCTGGTCAAAGAGCGCCACCACTCGTTCATACACATGTGCACTATATATTTATTTATATATATATATATACAGTATTTCTCCCCACATCAGACCCCCTTGGCCGTCTGCTCCACCGTGGGCTCGCAGGCAGACACAGCTGACTTTCAGCCGAGCCGCTGTCCTCACACAGCAAATACAGGAACCTTGCAATGATCTCGCTGGACTTCAATTTCAACATTTTGACAAGGGACCTGTCACATTATCTGGAGAATCAAGTGAAAGTTGGGCTGTTCGGCTCGGGTGTGGGTCTGTCTCTGGTGCTGGGCTTCAGCGCAGCGTACACCTGCTACTATCTGCTCTCAGTGGCGAAGGTAAGAACCGGTGCCGTCTGGCCCGGTCACAAAGAGACTCTCTTTCTGCCTTTCCTTTCGCCGAATTATGGCTTATAATAAAAGCACCGCCGCTGTCTGCCGCGCGAGTGATGACGCTCGACCGGCGCCTCTGCTGATGGAGGTGTCGGTTGGGCTGCATCCGTCCAACGGTTATCTAACGTCACACGGCTGCACATCTGGAGCTGGATGCGAGGCAGCGAGAAGGGACACACATTTCAACAATCAGCATATTATATAGAGCAGCATAAATAAATATCAGTATCAATATGAATATATGCAACTACAGTAAAACAACTGGCTGCGAGGCGGTTGCAGTTAGACGTCGGCGTTGACCAAGCTAGGCTAACATTACTAGTGTGTTGGCAAGGTGGAAGGTTTCATGGGATGTATTATATAATAAATCCCTCGGTGAGCAAGTTCATCGCGCGTGAGTTTAACATTAACATGCGAGCGGAACAACAACATAGGAAGTTCAAATCTGTGTGAATTGAGCTACAATGAAACGGACTGGATTGAAGTAGGCAGCTAATAGAAGACATTTTGCATCAAATGTTAAATTGTTAAATGTACAAACCACCGTGCCATAACATGTGGGAGGCTGTTCGTTGTTCGCGTGTCTCTTATCAGTATGTTGAAGTGTAATAAAGACCTTAAATGCAGGGTCATGCAGATGTGTTGGGATGTGTGACCTTGCTTTCTGTAACAGTTGGATGCTGAATTTTCAATCGCGTATTGAAACTGAAATCCTCTCTATTTTAAGTGTTATTTTGTGCGTTTTAATGTTCTGAGGTCGGCATCGGAAGATTCGATGTAAAGTGTGGAGGCAATAATACAACAAGTTATGCAGTTTATCAAAACGATTCAGATTATTTACACATGTGATGTAATAAATCACAGCTTAGAGCTAAAAAAAAAAAAGATTTATTACAGTGACGGGCCTATTATTATATTAGATAAGGTCACATTAATGAATCCCTGAATCCCTGAGGGGAACTTCACTTTTTTTTCTTTTTTGCCACTCTTTATTCACTTGTATTTTGCAGAAGCCGCGGCTCATCTCAGGGGGTAAGAAGTTCTACCAGTTTCTGAGGGAGCAATGTCCGGTAGTGTCAGAGACCTACTACCCCACCTTTTGGTGCTGGGAGAGCCGCATCCAGACTCTGCTGAGACCCTTTGTCACAGCCAAACCTGGGGTCGTCTACAGAAAGTAAGTCCCCACCATGACTGACACTAATCTGGTACTAAACACAAGTTGTTGTTTTTTTCTTTACCCCAAAACTGAGAATTGATTCCCCCTTGCAAGCTGACATGCTTCATCTGGTTCAAATGGGCATTTGAATTCATAAAACAGTTCAAGTCAAAGAGGTCATATGATAAGCGTGACGCATGCACACAGGAAGTTCACCTTTGACATAGTCACACTAAATGAACGTTCACTGTGACCGCAGTAATTAAATGCCACTGCAGAATTTTCCACGCCCGCGGTGAAAAGCTTTATTATGACACTAAAAACTAGCCTGGTCACTGAGAAACTGCCATTGCCTATTTCTTGTTTTCCTTCTTACCAGTTTCCCAACTGGAAACAAACCGCAGTGTTGTTCTTAGCCAAGACTCAAAAGCTCAGAGGAGAAAGAGATCTTTTGTGCCACGAAGCTGGCTTGGGCTGCCCTGCCTACGCCGTGATAATGTACATTCAGCTGAGGATTAATCGGCACTGCATTCCTTGCCCCCTGCATTCATAGAGACATAAAGAGATTACAATTAATTAAGAGAGACTTATTTTTTGTTGTTACTATTAATTGCTTATTTGTTCACATTACGTTCTCACGTAATTTGTTTCATGCATTCTGACATTCCATAATTTCCATGGCTATGCTGTTTGGCTCTGTGTATGCGTGTGTACACAGTATAAATCGTACATGTATTGTGTGATGTGATGGTGCGTTGTTTGTCGGACAGGTACATGGGGTTGGAGAAAGGAAAAATCAATTCCTTTAGATGTTCTTTATTCATTTAAAATCCATTAAGAGGGTATTGTTTTTGTTGTATTTCATTTCATTTTAGACAGCTGATCAAAAGTTGACACATTTGATTGCTGATATAGTTTATTGTCGTTGTTTTGGTGGCAATTTTTAATTCTTCAGTTCAATTATCAGTCTCGTACACTGCCTCTGCTTTTGACGGTCTCCTTAGTCAAGGAGACAAATATTCCCATAATGCCGAAGGACTGTATTCATCCTAGTCAGAAAACAGATTGTGGTATCAATTGTGGTAAGACTGAAGGTCACATTGACTGAAGCTGTTATCACATTTCCGCCGGGGACAACAGGATGTCCCCCCCTTAATAAATGTACCCAAGGTTGACCCAAGGACAGATGCCGTGAAAACTGTCCCATTTGTCTGGGTGAAATTCCACTCATGTCCGAGCGGAGGTTTAGCACCAGGTCCCCTCCCACATGGTGCACTGGTCACTCTGGCCCTCAAAGTCTAACTTCAGGTGCATATTTCATGGGGGTTCTGTAATTTCATGCCGATGTCTTTACCACTGGCTGGCCAAGATGGCTCACTGGCTGCTGCTGTGTGTGTGTGTGCAATGCAGGTTTTAAAATGCACTAGCACTGGGACTGAATTACCTCATCTGCCAGGCTAGGGTTGTATAGCTCAGAAATTGATTGATCATAAGAACCCACTGGTGCAATGCCCTCCTCCTTTTCTTAACTTGCTGTGTGTTGCAAAGCACACTCGCAGGGTGAGCACATATCCAGTTTCCCTGTGGCTGTGCATCTGATGAATACAACGAAGTCATCTCTGTACCTGGAACTGAACAGAAAGTATTAATTGTGCGGAGAATGGAACTAGAGAATTTTAACAATGCTTAATGACCATTCAGTGAGCAGATATGCATTTAAACCCAAATCTCATATTAATTTTCATGCTTTGTCTTATCGATAGTTTGCTCTGTGTGTGCGTCAGTGTTTGCATGCGTTTGAATTAAAAACAGATACATAGAGATATTGATAGAAGCTAAAATGTTCAGAAAGGTCCTCGTTGCTGAGTTGTGTGTCCCGCTCATCTCCGGCAGTGAGCTTATTGAGGCAGCAGATGGAGGACAGATCTCTTTGGATTGGTTTGACAACGACGACAGCTTCTCTCACCCTGACCCTGCCACCAGGCCCACGGTCCTCCTTCTCCCCGGTCTGACTGGCACCAGCCGAGAGTCCTACATCCTACACATGGTCCAACAGAGCCGGGATCTGGGCTATAGGTGGGTGGTCTTGGCCAGAGACCCTGGCTGAAGTCCAGCACTGAGCACACATTCAGGGCACTAAATCACACAACTAACACTCCCTGTGACTTATGCTAATGTGGCATTCTTCTAGCATACAGATATTTTGTCTAAGCCAGAAAACAGTCATACAAATATCGATTGAAAGGTCAAACCTGACCCGCTTCTGTAGCGATTTTGTAACTTTTACATAATTGGTGCATGAGTGACAGGGGCTTGGGGTTATTTCAGATGATGTGCACAAATTAAGTGGCCAGTGAAGCTTTGCGTCAAGAGCTGGTTTCGTAAACAGCCAAACGTAGCACAATTTTGAAGAGTTTCAGAGGGAGGCAGTTATCCCCCCTTTCTCCTCCTCCAATAGGCCTTTTCTCTCTGTTCTCTGCACTCATTCATTCACCCAGATTTGGGAAGGCATGGGAGGAGAGCCGGCAAACTCAGCATCTTCCACCCCTCACCCCTGTCTGTGTAGCTTAATGAATTACAGCTTATCCTGGTACAAGCTTTGCAGCTTAGCCCAGACCAGCTTCCGCGTCTATGCTGCAGTGTGTGTTTAAGCACCCCCTGCCCTCACACACACACCTCCCCATCCTCTAGCTCAACACCCCCATCTAGCCCCACCCTGCTGCTGAGCTACACCAATAGAAACAGCAGATCTCACTCCACCAGATAATAGATGACTGGCGAGAGATGTGGGGCGAAGAGGGATGCTGATGCCTTTGCGCTACAGTACAAACAGAACGCTCCCCACACAGCTGTGCCTCACTGCAAACCTCATCATATTCCCAGTTCAATTTTTTTTTGTTAAAGTCAGGAACATTTGCTTAAAGGAATTTGGGCCACCGTGTTCTTTTGAACATGAAAGATGCTAACTTGTAGTGACAATAAAAACAAAACGAGCGTAAGCCTCCTAGAGTTTATAAATGTTGTTCTTCCTTGTACACATGCTTTTGATCATAAAGCAAACCATTGTATTTAGGGCTGCAGTTAACAAATATTTTCATTATTGATTAACCTGCCAATTATTTTATTAACTGAGT
Source organism: Gadopsis marmoratus (assembly GCA_036023855.1). Taxonomy (NCBI): domain Eukaryota; kingdom Metazoa; phylum Chordata; class Actinopteri; order Centrarchiformes; family Percichthyidae; genus Gadopsis; species Gadopsis marmoratus. Next base: position 44,418 of record JAVQJF010063362.1, on the reverse strand, counting down.
AATCGTTTTTATGCCCATCACAATTTCCCAGAGCCCCATGGTGACATGTTGACAATTAATCAATTTTCAAAATGGTTGCTGATTTATTTTATGTTGATCGACCAGTCGATTTATCAACTAATCCTTTCAGCTCTACTTGAATTTTGTCCAGTTACAATCAGCGGAACAGGGTGACAATTAGTTGCTAACGTGTTTCGGTTACAATTAATGAAGCGATTAAAGGAATCATTTAGGAGACTATAATGACTGACGAATGTGTGTTTTGTGTATTTCAGATGTGTGGTGTTCAACAACAGAGGGGTTTCCGGGGAAACACTGCTGGTAACAATCTAACGTGGGCCGTAGTTTTCAACCTGTCATTTACTTGTTATTTAATTTCTTCATTTGTCTTGTCCATGTTTAGAAATACAGACATGTATACGGGATAACTGTTAAGGACAGTTGCTTTCCCCATTTGTCAGTACGACAGCTTCCCAGTGGAGTTTGTCCTTTTCAATGCTTCAGCCAACACCACGCATGTCTGTTCCACATGTGTCACAGAGTCCACAGGGAGCTAAGGGCCTGCTGCACAGACAATGTTGTTGCACAGCAGGGATTAAGTTGCAGGCAGATACTGTATTTTAATGCCGATCCACAGAAATATGACCTCTGCGAGCACGTGCTGTTCTGACACCTGGCTTAATCTGGCCTCTTATATTTAGACAACAGAACGGACCCGAGCTCTGATAGACCTCTCTGTCTGGACGTCTCCGCTTTGGAACAGGGGCACATTCTTTATGGACAACTGTATCACCCTGATCTAATCATACCATCACTACCATACACAGACCTCATCCCAAGCACAAATGGTGTTTCATTACAGGCAGGGATTGCCCACAATGAATCTAAGTTTAGTGGGTGAATAGTGGGTGTAAATCTGAATCAGTGGCTGATCTGTGTCCTACTGTAGCCTTTGTCCTATTGTGTCTCAGCTGCAAAAAAAAAAAGAAAAAGGTCAAAGTGACACTAAAGCAAAGCATCTAGTGTCACTTAGTTAGATTTAAGCATGTACTCATTTCCAGAATGTAGTTGGCTCAGCTGTCCTCTAAAAAAAGGTTTCAACTCTGTAACCTTGGCACTGTATCAAGTGGTGGTGATAAGGAGGGAATTTTCTTAATTTCAGCTGGGAATTGTGCTGCATTCGATGCAAATTAATTAGCATTTGCACGCTCCTGTGAGTGTTTTCTCTGTGTCCAGTTAGTGTGAATATTGTCCATTGTTTAAATAGACCAGGGCTGTAGAATGGCCTGCTGTGTGAAATATTTCCCCTGCCTCAAAGACTGTCCTGAGTGCTATTGCCCTATTTCTAGACCTCGTATAAAGCCTATTACATGAGACTTTTCTGTGGAGTAGCTTTGCAGTGCAGAACCTATAAGTATGCTCAAATGTTAGTATTTTCTTTTTCTTTTTAACATCTTGATATGCCATAATTCAATTTAGAAAGTTTTGCTGTTTCACTGCAGAGTCCAGGCCTATTAGAGGAACCACGAGAGAGTAGAGAAAAGCAGGAATTTTGCCTGCGTTTCTGCTTGAATCTTAATGAAGGGCCTTGAAGAGCTGAAGAGTCGACAGCATCCTGAGAAATTGGACTTGTTAAATAGGCTCCTTCATGTTAGAGCTCGTTTGTTTTGCGATGTTAAGTAACCTGCTCTGCCTGACAAACTGTTCTGAGTTGAAAGCGGTGAAGAGAAAGAGTTCACCCTTTCTTGCCATGCAATTAAACAATTTCCTATAGAGTAGATTATAGAGTTAAAAAAATAAATCTTCTGTTCACATCTTTACACATCTATAGAGTGTTTGTAAAACTCCTGACATATTAGAGGATGGTTTCAATCCCTGGTTTAGGTGGCCAGTGTCTTATCCATCAGGCCACTGTGGCTGCTGCAGCTGCAGCTGCAGAAGAGCCGACGTGCACAAGGCAGTGTTCAGTGTTAGTGACATAGACACTGTAATGTGTTTTAAGTTCCTGTTCTATGAAGAGGGATGGCAGCCTTTGAGTGAAGTAAAATCAACCTGTGTGTCTACCTGTCTACTGTATATTATGCTGAATTTGCCAAAAACATGTTTTTTACTAGGCCTACGTTTGATTCTTAATATTTACCCAATAGGGCCCTAAAGCATAATACTGCAGAATTCCGTGACGTATGTGTAAAGGCCAGTTCAGGCCAAAGATTTGCGACGAGACGGGGGGAAAAGCTGCAGCTGTGTGATCTGGCCCGTCTCAGATCGACTCAAGCCAGCTGACTGCGACTCAGCTTGTCATGTCACCAGTGGCTTGGTTTCGGGACAGAAGGCACGTCACCCGTTTCATCAGCTCGTAGACGAGTCTGCTGGTCATCTCAACCATCTCGTTTTTTTATGTTTTCGCTGTTTCAGCAATACTAGAAATGCAACTGTGGCTAGTAACACAATCACTATCCTCATTCCTATTTTAAGCTGCTACAAACTGTATCGAGCTACAAAATAGCCAGAAAAAACGGTGGTTAGAACGGAAGTACAGAGAGTCATTGCTATGGAAATGGGAACAACTGGCAGGTTGCAGAATGTTGCAGCATTGCAAGTCTCATCGTGAATTATTGGTCTGAATTGGCCTTAACTATCATAGTTATCGCAGCTGCACTGATACTACTAGTTTTTCCTACAGTGTGCTGTAGTGTAGTATCACTTAATTTTCAAATGATGTTTGATAGTTTTATCTAGTTCTCTTCTCATTCGCACATACCCAGAGAGTGGTTAGAAGCTGTAGGTTTATTATCTTTATACAAAAGTTGAATTTGGCTAATATCTGACAAGTGGAACAAAAGGAGTAGTACATTTATATTTGACTTCTGATCTTCTGGAGGCAAGCATTTTAGTTTGAAATTAAAATAATTCACTTTACCATTTTTTCATGTTGACACATCGTAATTTTAACAGAAACAGAAATAAGAAAAGTGACGGAATTGTCCTCCTGTCCCATCCAGACCCCGAGGACCTACTGTGCAGCCAACACAGAGGATCTGGAGATGGTTATTGAGCACATCCAGAGGACTAATGAAGCTGCTCCAATCATGGCTGCTGGAGTATCAATGGGCGGGTAATAAAGCCACTCACTACCAGCTGACTGGACATTACCGTACTGGCGACACTGCTAACAGATCTCAGAATGTGACTTAAAGCTGTACAAGACAACTTGACACATTTGTTGGTGACTCAGTGGTAACTAAAACTTGCAACTAAAAAATATTAACTGTAAGACCCAGAAATAACATATGACATAACATAATCCACCAATAGTTAACTACACAGAACTCACTCACATTTACTAATTCAGCTGGTCTGTGATTGGTTTATGCCAAATGTTACCAGAAGGACAGGAGAGGCAAAAGATGCCATGCTAGTAAGTCAAACTTTCTCTCTGTGCGGCAGACAGTTTGTGTTTTGCTTTAAATATTCAACTCTCACAATTCTTATGAGATGACATTAGACTTTTTTAAAGAAAAAGAAGATCTAGACTCCCCCTGTCCCGCTCAGTATGTGTCTTCGTTAATTCTAAACAAAAAAATCTAAGGCATCCATATCAAGATTGTTGTTTATGATATGTGTTTATGAAAAATAAAATTATTATTGGCCAATATTTTGTAATCAGAACTCCCAAATATCGATATTGGTATCAGTTGGGTGTCAGTCGTTCAGTGCAGCATGCCAAAGAAGGTGTTTTTTACTTCACCGCACTAATCCCATGAAGTGAAGGATTGGTCAGAAATGGAACATGTCCCAATCCCTGTTTTTTGGCCATCTGTCCCTTTCCCTCGGCCTCTCTCCACGTTCAGGATGATGCTGGCCAACTACTTGGGGCGCAAGGGCCGGGAAACCTGTCTGAAAGGGGTGGCGGTCTTCTCAGCAGGCTGGGATGTGTTTGAGTGCACCGCTTCACTGGAAAAACCCCTGGACCGTTTCCTCTTCAACTCCTACCTCACCAGCTGCCTACAAGCCTCTGTGCACAGGTCAGCCGGGGCTGGATTAGCACGGCCGCTAACTCACCGCTAGTGCTGGGGGCTAAACGGAGCTCGAATCACTGGGTTTTACGCATTTTGTTTTATATATGTTGATCAAGGGTTTTTGTCTTACAGTTCCAGGTAAAAATACTTGACTGCTGCTGTATTTTGGAATTGTCAGCTGGTGAACAAAGCATCTTAAAAAAGCCTGATAACATTTAGCAGTTAAAATACCATAAATTTTTTCCAATCTGTGTATTAACACGGGCATGATATAAATGCACAGTAATTCTTTTTGTAGTACTACTTTGATAGTTGAGCTTAACTGTTGTTTCATTATGTTGTTCCAGTCCTGTCAGCATTGTTGAGGTACTTTCTCAGATGAAAATCATTTCACCTAACAGTAGTCGGTGACAGTTTTATTTTATATCTCCCCTGCAGACACAGGCCAGTGCTTGAAAAGTGTTACGACATCGATCATGTCATGAAGGTCGGGATTATTTTCAGTGCCATAAATGCTAGTCTAATTAAACGAAGTAGCCCGCACTTAATCAATTTACTCCGTCCACACAGGCAAGGACCATTCGAGAGTTTGACGAGAGATTCACCTCCATTATGTTTGGCTACCCTACCAATGATGACTACTACCATGATGCCAGTCCCGTCCACAAGCTGAAATCTGTGCAGGTGCCAATGCTGTGTCTGAACGCTGCTGATGATGTCTTTTCCCCGTCTCATGGTGAGTGCCAGCAACCTCGCCATATTTTCCATGCAATCTTGACTTTCATTTTTAAGAATTATTATGAAAGGAGTACATGGGGAAACTGATTTATATGTTAGGCTTTCAGGAGCTACTAATATGGTCACATGTAGAATGAGAATCTAGTCCACAGAGAAGAAAACAAGGCCTGAATCCTTTGTTTCCTTTGCAGCCATCCCAGTGGAGGCAGTGAAGCAGAATCCCAACCTGGCCCTGCTCATCACCTGTCACGGTGGCCATATTGGTTTCCTCGAGGGCCTGTGGCCTCGACAGAGCACTTACATGGACAGAGTCTTCAAGCAGTTTGCTAAGGCGGTCATCGAACAAGGCAGCCGACTCACAGACCTCTCGTGATAAGAGAATTTAGTATTCCTCTAGTTTTAATTCCTTAATTCCTCTCTCTTATTCCTTTCTTCTTTCCTTCCTTTTCTTTCATTTTTGCCATCAATCTTTCCTTGCTGCATTCCATTCTTTATTCCTTCCATTTCTATTTCCATTCTTTCTTTCTTACCTTCCTTCCTTCGTCCCTTCCTTTGACCCTTTTCACTCTCTCATCCTTGCCCTTCATCCCTCCTTACTACATTCCATCCATCCTTTATTACTTCCTTCTCCACCTAATCCTATTCTGCCCATTTTCCTCTTTCCACTGGCTTTCTTTAATCTTTTCCCTCCATCCTTCCATCCCATTCTTCATCCTGCCAAAAGCAAAAAAACATTCTTTCTCATTTGATAGGCACGTCTTATTGAATGCAGCGTTTGTGTTGCATTCAACATTCATTTATTTATTCCACACAGTTAACAAGTCATTGTATGCAACCATACTCTCAATAGTATGCGCATTAAAAAGCGAGCATAGCTGTTCATGTCACTGTTGCAAAGCTGAATCTGTGCCCATCTTATTTAGTTGCATTAGCTAGCTAAAAAAATATGAGATTACCTTGTGCAATTATTTTCTTTTGAAGTTAACACAAGTACTGTACATGAAAATCCAATCATCTTTGTTCATGAAGTGTCCTTTAGTACTCATATCAGTAGGATTTTAGCCCTCAGGGATTGTCTTTATTTACTCATACTTCTTTCCTTCCTGTGTAATTTTGTTTTGTCAATCATTGTCCTTTGGTTTGTATTTTCTGCGACATATCTCTTTTGTTTAAAGTAATAGTTAGATGATAAGATTGACACCACTTTCATGTCTGTTTTTCAGTAAGTACGAAGCTACAGCCAGCAGCATATTTGCTTAGCTCGGCATTGTCCAAAGGTAAAAAAGAAATCAGCTTGCCAGTGCTAGTTGGTGGATTGTGTTACAGTTGTACAGAGCCAAGCTAAGTGTTGCCCACTACTTCCAGTCTTTACGCTAAGCTAAGCTAAAGCATGAGAGTGGCATCAATCCTCTCATCTAACTTAGCTAATGAGCGTATTTCCCAAAATGTGTAACTGTTCCTTCGTTTAACCTCCTGCATGCACTTTTATTCACACATTCTACCTTTACGCACACCAAATATGTATAATATGAAGAATAACTCATTAATGACAAAGAATGTGAAATTGCACTGTTTTAGTTGACACTATCATGCCGCTAATTCCTTAATGCAAGGCACGTCATTTCATTCTATATATGAGCGTTTATCCCAAAGGCCGAACAGAGCAGTATATGAATTCCACGAGGTTTCCTTGTGAAAATGTTGGTGGTTGTTATTGTAAGCAAGTCTGCGGGTGCAAGATACAGATGATGTGGATGAAGTAATAAACATAGGAAGACAGAGAGTGTACATATTGACTGTCTGAAGTGGTGGATGTTGCTTTACAAGATGCATAGCATCGTCAATGGAACCTAGTTGTCAGTCCCTTTTGTTTTGCCAACAATGATCAAGGGACTGGCTCCCATGTATGAGTTGGCATCGATGAAACGAGCAGATCTGACTGGCGACCAGACATTTCAGTAATGCACTGCATGAGGGATTATGACTTCCTGTTCCTGTGGAATTTTGGTGTCTGTTTGTTCTGCCATGTGTCCAATTGAGTAGCATGTGTCTCATCAGCGTCATGATGTCCTGAACCTTATCATCACTTCGTGTAATCTGTAGCACAAAGGACACGTTTGTTTGTTTTTTTTCATAGGATGCTGCATTTCATTTTGTACACTACATTAAAAAAAGAAGAAAAAAGATTCAGTTTAACATGTGCAGCAATAAGATTATAATTAAAGAATTGTCTCTATAGTATAAGTACCAGTATATGCACATTATCAACATGAGTGTAATATGCTGTATTTAATAAATTATTAAACAGAGTCGAAGTGAATTTGTGTGCTTCTCTACTGCTTTTGCTAGTAATGCATTTTCTGAACAGGGTATATTGTATTGCTGGACTGACCATGTACTGTAGGTTAGAATAATTGACTGCCATTGTGTTTTGTCAGCAATTATCTGTCTTTTTTTGTCTGCCCATAACAGTGGTGTTTTACACCTGTGGCTAATTACTGAGAATACCCCGACTGCTGGCTTAGGAGCTCATCAGTGTCGAGCTCTCACAACACTTCACCTTTGGACACAGACTCGTCCCCTGAAGTCAAGACATTTGACAGTCTACCACAGGAGCTGGCTTACTGCATGACCAGTGTGTCACTGCAGGGTCACGCTCCCTGTCCTCTCAAGTCACAGTATTGGGCTTTTGGGTCCCTGGAATCGACTCGCTCCACACTCACGGGCTTAGCTGCTGATAGGATATGCATTGCTGCAGCAAACTGTAATCCACCAGCCCTTACCTTCACCACATCCCCCCCAATAAGCTCACGGACAGATGAGCTTTGGTTTTAGCTAGATGGTTTATGAAAGCATGAGAGTAATTAGAGTAGTCTGCCAAGAGGGATGAGTAATTTACTGTTTGTTACCATCTATGAAAATTGATATTATGTGGCAGGAATCCCTCGATTGTACATGTTGATATCTCTGCCCATATGAGAATGTATGCTGTGTAATTATATATATGTATATATAGAGAGAGAGAGAGAGAGAGAGAAAGAGAGAGAGAGATCAATAAACAGACAATGTTCTTAATGTTAAGATGAAATACAGGATATTTCACAGTAGTATGGTGCAGTGATACCTTTAATCACATCAGAGTTTGAAAGTAGTTTAATATTAAGTACTGCATTGCCTAAGGACTCAATAACTAAAAGAAATATGTCAGAGGGAATTATCAAGAGACATTTTCTCTTTTTCCTTCAAATTATTTGTTGAAATATCAGCTAAAAGAACAAATTAAACAATGAAATCGATCTAGGAAACTACCACATGTAAAATTGCAGCATACAAGAGAGAAGACACAGAACACCAATCTTTACATATTGTAAAGCAGTCTTTTTAAGCATTGGAATCATCCTGTTTGTCACAAATGAATCACTTTGGGACGTTTAAAATCTTTAGAGACTGTGTATAACATCTTTCTGCTTTTCTTAAAAAAAGCAATTATGAGGTGCAAGAATCAGCATTCCGGCCATCCTGCCTTGTCCTCTCTCCCTTATCCTATCCTGACTGCAGATGACTGGAAATAGCCTTGTGTTATATCACACAGGGACTGTAGGTTGATGGGAAGCATGCTCTAATATTACCTCTCAGGAGCTGAAATAGTACGGCCCCTGGACCAACAATGCCCCTGTGCCCTTACAGTGAAGCCAGAGAAGATATATTATAGCAGCCATTAAGAAGCCATGTCTGCTCTTGATAATGAGAGGGGGTCATTCAATAACACTGCTTAAATTTTGTATTAATGCACTTGCAACACACTTTAAAATACTCTGCAGGTACATGGGAAGTAACAAATGGAATTCAGAGCTTAAAGGGGCACACCACCAATTTTACACACACAGGTCAGTTTGCTACTCAGGTTACTACTCAGCCTGTGAAAACAGCCACAGAAGACATTATACAGGTTCTGGATAGACCTTTCCTAAGTTTGACAAAAACAAATAACCCTCATGATATCATCATTTACCTCAGTTTGGGCATTTTAAACAGATAGCCTGTGTTATGAAGTGGAGGTATGGTATTAGACAGAACCTGGCAACTGGGAGGCAGGAGGGAGTTCTAATGAAAGACACAATGGCGTTGAATTATGGGAAATGTAGGAGCCAGCAATTTTGAAACTTGAGTTACGCTAGAAAAAAGTCAGGATATCTCGCCATCTGCTGCTTCGATTCTGACTATTTATTTTAAATGGATCCGTCCAACAACTGTGTTAGGGGCAGCCTGGGGCGTACCATACTCATATCGCACTCAAGCATTCCTGTCAATGCAACCATAAACTACACTAGAAAAATTACATTTCATTAAGAAAATGCATGTGAATGCTGATGCTGAAAGGCTGTGGCTAAACTGGATAGCTGGCTTGAAATGTTGAATAACCCTGAAAGTTTCAATGATGTGGAATATTTGAAATGTAGTTGTAATTTTGTAGGAATATGAATGTGGTAAAGTTGGAACAGCATGAACGATGTAGAGGATGAATGTGTTTTGGTTTGAATGACTAGATGGGAGTTGGAAAAGTTTAAGGATCCTGTGTGTGTGAAATGATTTGCCAGAATTGGAAGCTAAATTGTTCCACCTAAACAAGCTAAGAGCTGAAATGCAGATAAGTTGAAAGCTGAACTGGGATATTGTAATTGTTGAAGAAAGCACAATATTTTAAGTGTAAATTGTGGAAAAAAGAATAAGAAAATAGAACTAAAATAGAAACATAATTGTCCTTAAATAGCTCAACATTGTTACATTTCTGCAGAAAGAGACAGAGAGAGAGAGAGAGAGAGAGAGAGACGAAATGCTGAATGATCCTGAATCCTGTGGAATATTTTAAATGTAGTTGTAATTTTGTAGGAATATGCACAGACCTGCTCTCACACACTGTTGCCAACTTCTCAGTAAGGAAAGTAGCTATTGGCTGTCCTAAAAGTCGCTAGATGACGTCATCACCCAATCTGCATAATTGGTCGTGTGCGTCTAATCGTAATGGACGCTGCACAACGTCACTCAGCGCTGAAGATGGTTCAGAGGTAAAGTCTCCGCTTGGAGATCTGGCGACGTGGGATCGAATCCCTATTGAAGCAACAAGGTGGGTGCAGGGTTTGGGACTCAGTCACAGGTTGGACTCAAGCAAACTGGTACAGTTCAGAGGTGTGTGATGAAGGTGTGTGCAAATACAACAAGGTCAAATAATAAGAGCAACAAGGTCAAACATCAAACTCACATACTAAAAACACAACATACTAATAACAAACATTGAAAGTTCTTTTTCTTTTTTCCACAGTTTATACTTAAAATATTGTGCTTTCAAAAACAATGAATTAGAATTAATTAAAATATCACAGTTTAGCTTTGAATATTTCTGATGTAAGTCATAATGTAAGATGAATGTGTCAATGTTGTCATTCAAACAAATATGTTTTTTTATGAGCACATTATTATATGAGTAGTTGATAGATGCGTTTAACTAAGTAGTTTGTCTAGTCATCATTGTTCATGTGATCATTTGTTTGGAACGGAAACGCACGCACTACGCAACCATTTCATTCATTCTGCAGCAACAGAATGCTGAGTCAGCATTCACACTAATTATGGGATATGCCACTCCAAACAACTGCTGTGATGTTACCTGGGAAACATTTAGGAGGGCATACAAGGAAGATAACTGGCAAGAATGTTTTGTGTTTCCAGCAAAAAGAAAAAAGCTACAACAACAAATGCTGGTCCTCAGGGAAAAGAGCATTGCCTTGTTAAATTATCAGTGGTTCATGAAATGTATCAGTTTTGTAGCTCGAGTTTGTACAAACGTAAAAATGGAATATAGGAAATTAGAATGTGTATATTTGTCTCAGTGCCCTATGACAACTATTTGTCTTATACTGTTTGTGTTTCTGTATTTGTGCTACTGTCACATGTTTCCAGAGATCCAGGTGAAAACCATATAAACATTTTTTATTTAAACACGTAAATGGTTTAAGACGTCATTTTATTACATTCATACATTTTCAACAACAATAGCATGGCTCTAATATCACATGTTCCCAGCCCGCAACCACAATGGCCAACATGAGGTAGATCACCCAGACACCAAGGCCACCACTGGGCTGCACATCATTATCAAACACATTTCAGTGAAGATTGTGAGAGCAAGTTGCATATTAAGTGTTAAATAATTAAAAAGAAAAAAACAGTCTATGGACCATTGGAGTTTAAGTTAAAGTTTTGATCGCCAATCTTATTTTTGGGTTCATTTAAAAGTGGGAAATATTTTTTTTCTGCTGGCAGCTTGTATTGTGCAAGCTCACATTTCCTACCCCCAATGGCATTCAGTAGATCTAAGAATCATTTGTTTGGGATCGTGTGCAAAGCTTTGATGGATGGTTTTGACGTGGATGCGCTCCCTTGGTTTAAGCGAGCTTAGCATGAAATCAGATATTACAATTCAATATGATTATCAGTCCAAAATGCTTGTCAAATAAATAAGAATCCCTCATGGACCTGATTTTCATTTTCAATAAAAAATCCAACACAAGAGCAGGAAGGGATACAGACAAATGGTTAAGGATACACGTAGGTAGATCCTTCTTTCCTTTGCAACATAACATAAAATGCAGAGAGACATTTATGACCAAAATGGGAAAAGTTACACAAGACTAAAAAAAAAAAAACATCAGGAAACCCTCAGTGGTTAAGGGGATGATATAATATATTAATAATGTAAACAAAGCTTTAAACAGTACAGTAGTCCAAAATCCAATTATTTCATCTTGCTTTACTGAGGCAAACGACATTTCTTTGTCTCACAGTGGTTTCTTCATTGTTATTGGTCCAAAAAAAAAATAAAATAAAAAATGAGTGGCTTGAGGAGTGACTGTATGAAACGTCACTTAAGGCATATTCTTTGGACAACCCTGTGCAGAAACACGTAAAAACATTCAACTTTCAAGTGTATGAAATGATTTGGTCAGCTGTTTTTGGCAGTGTGTAATCCGTTCTCCGATTACGCTTTGTTTTGGGGGGGATTGACATTGATGACAGATTCAGAACAGGAGGTGAAATCCCAGGCACAGTTAGTGGCAGGATATTTGGCAGTGAAGAGGCTTGCTTATTATATAGCATGTACTGACGGAATGTGATTACCCAAATACCCAGTATGTAAGTCAATGAATGCCTAAATACTAAACATATGTAGTTTAGAACACGCAAGTAAACTCATGTCACTTCTACGTTCCTTCGTCTGATTGGCATTACACATTAATAGATGAGATGTGAAGGTAAAACCCTGTGGGAAGTCAGATAAGTCTGTTTTGGACAACAGACCTACTTCATAGTTGTATACTCAAGCCATAATAGAACATAAACATCCTACATTCTTGGAAGGGCACAACTTCTTTGTTGCTGTGAATGAAGTTGTAAGTAATGTGGAAATTAAAACCACACTCCCACAGGTCCTCGTCAGAGGGATTATCGATGCCACATAAAGGAAAGTGTTCCCCATTTGAATCACAACAGTAGAATTAGATACTCTTGATTATAGAAATGTAGCGAGCTGACCTTTTGTAGTCAGTGAGCTTCGTGGTGCTTGAGAGGCAGAGCAGGCGAGAAGGAAAGCGAAAGGGAAAAGGCAAGGGGCAGCTGAGGATGTCTTTGGTGCATAAATATAAATTAATGCCAGAAATACACGGTGACCTTGGAGAAAAGCTTTACCCCATTTTCGCGACCTCCCTTGGATCTCCCTTTAAAACCCTGAGATAAACACGTATGTAAAGAATGGGACATACTGTAGTCAACGTCCATGTACACATACAATCTTCAAATAGCCACATCATTGATCGGAGAGCATCCATTTTTGCAAAATACAACAACATAACAAAGTTCAGCTTCAGGTGTGTTTTCTTTTTTCCACAGCAAAGTCTTTTTCAGTAGAACACATGAGCTCAATGGAGACAAGCCCCACTGTAAGCAAGAGTTAAAGCATGAACTGACCCTCCTCAGAGCCAGGCAGAGTGCACTGTGGTAGTACAGATTTAAGGAAAGCCATAGTATGTGGCCATGTGTCCACTTGCGGGGCACTTGAGATCTTGTACTCCAGCATACCCCCTCTGACCTTCCATTGGAATGGCAAGAATTGTGATTGCTGGCTGGTCAGGAATCAAATCTCTCCTCGTGTTCGATGTTTCCGGTTCAAACATGGCGGCCAGTCAGAAAGTAGAGGGGCCGGTCCTCACTGCAGTTGGCTGTCTGAAACTCGTCCCGCAGGCGGAATTGCCACTCATCTTCCAGCTCCAGTCGCACAATGGTCTGACGCAGGGAACTTCGGTCCTGGCAGATCACACAGAGAGTGGCACCTGTGGACACAATCAAGATAAAAAAACAGAACCTGCTAGTGGCCGCACACAATTACAGCCCAAGTATTTAAATGTACTTTCCACAGTCATGTCGACCACATAGACTACCATGAGGCACAAAAATGCTGTCCTCCATTTGAGAAACAGGCCTTTGCAGTAGAAATATGGTCTACGCATAACGTTTCTAGCATTAATAATCCTTGACTTATTGGTTTGCATCAACACGCACAAAAAGACACAGGAAAATATACATAGGCATGCCCCAATGGCAACACACAGCAGTGTCACATACATGCCACCTGCCACCACGGAGTAAGATAATTTGAAGTAGATGCGACAGAAGCTGTAGCAAGGACTACGACTACATTGATGATCTACCTTTGAGGAAGCGGAATTTCTTGAGGAGTCCAGAGACGACGAAGGAGTCACAGAGGTAAAGCAGCAGGCCACTGAATAGCAGGCCCTGATGGCTCAGGTTGGTGGAGTGTGGACGAGAGTTGATGTAGCACACAGAAATCTGTGACAAAACATACGACAAGATACAGCAAACAAAAGGAAACACAAATGCATATCTTTTAGGTTACAAGGAATGAAATAATCATGGTGAAACCTTAATAACCTATTTATAAGTGAATTTATCGGTTGCATTGTGTGCAACTGTGCATCGTGATTTATTTCCAGTGCAAGAGGAAACACAAACACAAGAAATGTGTCTAGCTGCGCAGAGTGAGCGGACCGGTATCACCTCATATGCACAAATGTACAGTGCAAATATGCAACGTTAGCATTCACTGTTTTGCACATGTGCGTGGATGCAGGTCACAATGTTCTAAGCAGGACAGGTGGTGAAATCGCGCAATATGTGTCTCTGTGGGTTAAGAAAATCTTGGCTCATAAAACATTTAAACAAAGTCAGTCAGCAGGTTTTTCTTATTTTTGGAATAGTTAACACTTTACAGATTCCCATGAAACAGTAGTATAGGATGTACAAAGAAACCAGCAGCACTTGACTTCTATCCCAAAACAGGTTTTCACAGTAGTTTGGCCGAAGTTTTCCTGTGGGAAGTTTAATAACATCCTCTCCTGCTTTCGACTGCAACCTCCTGGGAGCTCTTACCTCCGGGCTGATGTTGAGGTAGCTGTCAATGGACAGAACTGGGTTGTTTCTGTTATGAACAGCCTTCGGAAAGAGTCTGTGGCTGCAGCTTTGCAGGAACCTTTCAAGCAGGAACTGGGCCGGGGCGTCCAGGAGGGTCTGCTCGCTGTCTGGGGCGCAAACATACTGTGAAGGGCTGATTGTGGCAGGGTTTTCTATTTCCTGGAGAGAGAAGGAAGCAGTGTAGTGTTAGATGGTGTTTCATACTGAAAGAAGGCAAAATATATTCACTAGAAAACCCCAGTTACAAATGGGCCTATGTTGCACAAACATGACACCCACCATGAGTTTAGGTTTGACCAGAAAGCCTTTGTTTCCCCCGACTGGAATGTGTTTCTTCATGAGGCTGAAGTAGTTGAAGCGACACAGCAGCAGCCCACTGCTGTTCACCCGTAGATTAAAGTCCACCTCCTCACAGCTATACCTGCACATGGGAACAAAACAGCAACGCCAGAACATTAAGACACAAATCACCAAATTGATGTTCAAATTGCTTGACGCAATCCTCCACGAACTTACCGATTAAGGTCATATTGAACATTCTGCGTCAGGTCCACATTAAGCATGACAAAATCGTGAAGGTGACACCGACTGAAGGGGTGCCTGGGAGACCTGTGAGCCAGGCTGCTGCTCCACTTGCGTGTACCGCACATTGAGTACAGGGAGATCTTCGGGGTGGTTTCCATATGCTGCAGCACCGTCTTCAGAGACACGTTGGTGAGGGTCGACCCTCCATCTGATGTCTCGCTGAGAGGTGAAGAAAAAGGAAGGCAGTGTACAAAAACATGAGAATGTTTTTAAAAAAATCTTGATTTCAAACCATTGAAGTAATAATGTATAATTTATTAATCCCTCATGGGGAAATTTGTGCGGCGCCATGGGGCAACTTAAGAGTTCAGTGTCTTGCCCAAGACATGTGGAGTATTGGCATGTGGAGTCCCGCCAAGTATTGAGGGAATATGACCGTATGAACGGTGGTCTCTAAATATTATAATATACACATTTTCAACCTTAGCAATACGGGTAACTAAAGCTAAAAGTGAAAAATATTCAATGTGAATAATTCAAATGCTAAAAATTCAACCCCTCTATTTGCAAATTTTACAAATCGTAAACAACTGCAACCTGCTGTCTGCTGGCTGGTGGGTGTTCCACAGCACGCAGGAGTCGTCCATCATGACAATGAAAGGCCACACATCTTGCCTCTTGACACCTTGCTCCTCCAGTCGGTTTCTCTCCAGCTCCAGGTTATGGTATGACAGCTCTTTGATCATGAAGCGGGCGGCGCCTTAAATGGACATGAGCATGCGTGTGAATTTCCCATTTATGCTTTCTCAAAGCTGTGTACACCTACAATGCCCTTCCCCTTTAACCAAGGCACAGTGCTGCAGGACTTAATGCGCAGTGCAAATTCAGTTTAAAAGCTAAACATTACATTTGTGTTGCGCGTGTATGCAGTACATGTTTACAAGTGAACTCTTGCTGTTCAGAAAATGCACGTTCCATATACGTCCTGAACTGAAATATTAGCCACGTTGACACTTAGGGTCATAAAAGGATAAATGGTTTCTTAAACACACTGATCCCTGTTGCCATCTATGTCAGAACAATTTAGTTTAGTTACATCCATTTCAGACAGGCCATACACCTGATTGGCTTACCTACAAATCAGACTGTATAGAATTTGTATGTGATTATAGCATCTTTGTAATGATCCAGATGGCATAAGCTTGTTGTTTGTAGTCAAATTTGTCAATACCCAGGACAATTGGTGCATCCATGGAGGGGTGGAAGCATTTTAAGGCATTCAATTTAAGATATCTTTGTTCACATAAGCCAATAAACGGCTCACCAATTCCAGCATTGTTAAACATAACTGGCAGGACGAGCAGGATGTGGTTGGGCCAGTACTTCCTGTAGTTGGGCATTTCGAATTGCTTGACCACCAGAATGTGCAGGTGAGTAGCTCCTTCTATGGCATGGAAAATGTTGAGCAGGCCGTGCTCCTGGCGTCCTGTAGTTGGGGTGAAGATTGGACTCTTTAACAGAGCAGGGTCCTACAGACAGACACAGAGAGGACAAAGCAGAGTAAAAAGTTGTGACCAAAAAAATTATTTAAAACATCCAAACCTACTCACAAACACAAATACAGAAAGCTAACCTTGGTGGAGACCAGAGGCAGGCGCATGCTCTCCAAGTGGCTGCCCTGTTGGCTGAAGACAAAGTGCTGCTCCTTGGCTTTGGGGATGACAAACTGCAGCTGGACCTCCTCCCCCAGCATGGACGAGCAGAAGGTGAAAGCATGGAAGGTGCACTCCGACAGCTACAACACGCACATGCATATCAACACAGAGAGGTTCACCCGTAGGCATGGCTACAGAGTAAAAAGCTCTCAAGCGTCAAAGTATTTTGACAGGTCAGGAAACACGTGTGAGCCATGTTTGAAGTTACTCGAGCCACAACAAGGCAAGGAGGGTTTGATGTTAGCTTGTATAGTGCACTCACCTGCGTGGCCGGGCCTGCTTCACAGTAGTGGTGACACTGTTCGCAGTGATGAAAGGCATTGTGGGTGGCAAACCTGCTCAGACATATGGACTTGGTCGCTCTTTCGGCTGATGTTTGGCTCCCTCCTTCTTGCTTAAAATCTGCAGATGGCAAAAATCAAAAATGTTCACACACTCCTACTTTGAGATAAACTTGTTTAAGTTAATATTAGATTAACATTCGTGTTGTATTTACAATGGCAGGCTAAAATCTTTAACGCAGAGACTGCATCTGCTGTGTGTTTGCATATTTCTGCTGACCTTTTAAGCACTTTGGCATCTTGTCAGAGTAAACAGGGCTGGCCCTCCTGTACATAGGGTCCCGGGGGCAGGGGTCAAAGGGCAGCTTTCGAACTTCCTCAATATCAGGCCACTGGGTACTTACTGGAGCTGTAACGGCGGATGTTTCTGGAGATGAAAAGAACATGAAAAGATGAGAATAACCACCATGAACACCATGAACATTTAGTTCATCTTTATATCTATGGTGTGTTTGAGGTCAGAATAAATGAGTCAGTAAGTCCTAGTGATCTTCACCTTCTTCCTCCTCCTCTTCCTCATCATACACATCTACCTCCAACAGTCTGATGAGCATTCGAAACAGGATACGAAGAAACTGCAGATAGGCACCAGTCTTTCCCACCTAGCAAAGGACAAGAAAAAAATGTTTTATTGACATTTTCTGAATTTATTTCAGTGTAAAACTAACAAAAAAATATATTTTGCTTCATTTACAAGATCAGCTATAGTTAAAAATAGAATTGCTATTACTGCATTCCTAATTGCAAATCAGGTTTGTTATTTTAAAATGAGGGGACGCAGCACTTGTATTTTGTTACCTGCGGGGGTCCACTGAGGAGCAGGCGTCGTGGATGTGTCACAGGTGGAGCTTCATAATCAGCGTGATGCTGCCTGGCGATGGTCCACTGGCGGTAGTACATGCTCTGCTCTTCCCCCTGCAGGTTGTGCGTGATGAGAGGCCTCAGTGGACTGCTCCAGGCGACATCTGCATGAGGCAGCAGGGAGAAGGAGCTCAGCTGGCTCCCCGACTCCGCCACCAGCAGGTTGTACGCCGCGCGTGACATGATGACTGTCCGAGGTGACACCCGAGCAGGCTTCGAATTTCGACCGCACTGTGTGGACTGGCTGGGCCTCTGGGTGGAGGAAGAAGATGGGGACAGGGAGGAAGAGGAGGAACTGGAGTAAAGAGAGGGAGGGGTCTTGGAGGCTTTGGAGGGGTTGGAGGAGAGCTGACTTCCCAGGGAATCGCATTCCTGCTTGAACCCTTGTGTCGCCGTGCCCACTTCCAGTGTGATGGTGCCTTCAAGCGGACAGGAGGAGGTGGAGGGCTTCTGGAAAGAGTCAGCAACGTCAGATGAACTGACACCGTTTTCTGCAAAAGAGCCTGCGTGGAGACATGTGAAATGTGAGAGATTAATACAAATGAAGCTAACTTTCAAGATATTACTATGAGCTGCAAAGCCTCTAGTTTACCCATACACAAAATATGATACCAGCCACTTTAAACAACTGAAACCCCAGTTGAAACTCCACACACTGATGTTTACAACTACTACTGTTTACTACTACTACTACTACTCCTTCATACAGGCCAGTTTCCTTTCTGATGAAGCAAGGTCATGGGAACTGTTTTAACTGTAACAGTTAAAATTGAAAGCAGTTGTTATAAAAAGGTTTTTCCTCCTTTTGTGCCATCTGTAAAACCCTCCAGTACATTTCTCAATTGTACATAATGTAAAATGCTGAATTCCTGCCAGTTGTGGTGCTTGCACCTTTAATTCTAAGATTCAGTATCTCATCGAGGTCAGGGACTCACCAGAGGTCCTGGTCGCAGCACTGCCGTTGCTCTGAGGTCTTTCCAGCTCATCTCCATCATTCAAGCTGGTGGTGGCCTTCTCTCCGTCTGATTCCCGGGGGGGCATGGCCTTTTTGGGCTCCTGGACCATGCCCATGGAGACATAGGTGCAGGCCAAGCCAACCTCCTGCTCCAAGGCTGTACGCGTCAGGTAGCTGGAGTCTATCAGACGCAGGTCACTGTATTTCAGAGACCTAGATGGGTAAAAGTGTGAAGAAGGTTGTTGCTGAGAAAACCTCACATATTTGGATTTTCATTTTCATTGAATGTAAATATCTATGCATTTCTATGTCTCCCACTGAATCACTAAGTTCAATACTGCTGCTGACACAACACAGACCCAGGTCTGACACACTGCCTGCAGAACAAAACATAACTGGTCCGCTCATATAGAGAAGACAGCACACACCATGTGAATGTAGATGTGTAAAACAACACTTAGAGGATGAATAAAAGATACAAGCAACAGCACACCAAGAGGAATTATAGATGAGGAAACGTACTATACTTTCCATCAAGAATTCAGATTCTGAGTATTGTGACGCATGAGCTCACCTGGGAAAAGTTTCTCCAAGAGGGTCCTTCCCTGTAAGGATGACGATGCAGGGCAGCCCCTCCAGATCCTCATAAGTGTGCGGCACCCAGTCTTCATTCTCACAGCCTCTCCACACCTAACCACAAAACACAAAACCCAGTTATTACATAATGTTAAAGTTTAGTTAAGTATGTATCATTTAGAAATAGACTTGTAATGCATGTTGGACTGATTCTGGAATAGGATACAGATTTATTTTCCACTATTGCAAATATTACGTGCAAATGTATTTAAATTTAATTTCTCATTTTAAGCTGGTGGTCTAGACCAGAGTTTGCATGTTATTTAAAAGGTCAATAAGTCCCACTGTTCAAAAGAGCCAAGAATAAAGCCTAAAAACAACCACTGGAAGGGTTTGGAGACATTTTGTGTCTCTTGGTGGTTTAAATGAGGTTTGAGATCAGTCTCAGTGTTCAAAGAAAAAAGTCTGAGGAAAAAGAATTGAATTCTGAAACTAAAGTAACTTCCCAGATATTTACTTCAGTCTTAATTTTAAAATCCAGTTTAACTCAAACTCCGATATCTATTCAAACATGAACGTCATGGATCTGATTTGCACACATCCTGCCTGAATGAACCACAGTAACTTTGTACAAATATTTAACCTGTTCCGTAGAAAACGCTACAAAAGGAAACATCTTCATGTGACTCTGGTTTCTCGTCTTTCTCACCCTGAGGCGGCTGGTGAAGTTTCTGTGCATGTTGAGCTCGGAGGCGGGGCTTCCCAGCAGCACGGCGAAGCACAACTGGAGCCCCAGTTTGTCCCTCACGTCCTCTAGTCGCTCCCGGGCCAGCATCGCCAGCTGTAGCGAGGGGACTCGAACCAGCAGCATGTGGCCCCGGCCCTGGGAGCCCTCTCTGCTCGGGGCGTTGATCAGGTCCTCCACCATAGCTAAGGTTTCCGGGGTTATGTGGTCTCTCAGGGACGGTGAAGAGGTCAGGGCCATCATGGCCTCAGTGTACTGCTGAATCAGCAGGTAGCTGCGGATCACCATGCTGTGTAGGTGTGGATGTCTGGGACACAAATACATAAGATATAACTGATTATGATGCCTATTATCAGCACAAGCACAGTTTTGACAGGTTTGTGTTTCTTAACCTTAAACCCACTGAGTGAGTCAAAAAGACAGAAAACACACGTCTGTAAGATTTGACATTGGACGACAGCAGCCGTCTGTGTTAAGGGTTTATCAGTGATGACACCATGCTGACCTTTCCAGCAGAGTGTGGACCATCTTCTCAAAGGCATCATCACAACGCAGAATGGGGCTGGCCACGCCCCACTGCAGGGAGCTGCTGTAGTTCCTCAGGCCAAAGTAGACCAACTCATTAGGAGACTGCTCCCCCTGTTGGAAGAAGGTTATACCTGACTTAGTGTTGACAGGTGAATTATTGCACTCAGTGAGACCATTGCATGCTCTCTTAAATGTCAATACTTTTAACTTTTCATATATATATATAAATAATCACTACTGAGCTTTGTTGCATGATGCTTGAAAGTTGAGTGAATGCTTTCACTTCATTATTTTTGTCCTCTAAAATGAGGCGGTTGCAAATGTCTATGGGAAATGATAAAGTCAACAATTTAAGTAATTATTTGAGTAATCTTTTAAAGGACCGAATATTATGCAGCACTTCACAAGGGGAAAGATTAGAAGAATGTCTGAAAATATTTTCTGCTTTGTCGTCCTGTTACGACAAAGTTTGGGAATCGCAGCTCTAAATAATGTCACCCAGACGATACTTCAATATTGTATAGTGCCACTGTACATTCAGCTCAATATAACAACATGACCTTAATATCTCAAAAGTCAAAAAAGGTTCCTTTTCCAGTTAGTGTAAGTGCAGTTCAAGTCCACCAGGTGGAGTAGCTAAACCACAACTGTATGACTTTCACTCAACGGTGCCTCTTAACAGTTGTGTTGGTTTTCAACATCACACATGAATGTAGTATTAGACACACTTTAATAAAGACTAGCAGGCCTTTTCTTATGCCTTATTTTAATATTCTAATATTTGGGGCTTTTGGCACTAAATTAATACTCACAAGATTTTTATTGGAGGGCCAGTGAACTTCGTTGTGGAGGCTGATGCGGGACTGGCGGGTCTGCAGTGTGTACGGGAAGCAGCTGACCTGCAGGACCAGAAGGTTCATGGCATCTAGGACTTCCTGGCAGTTCACCACACGGTCAGCCAAACCCTGCAGCTCCCCGTGGCACACAGAGCCTGACAGAGCACTGGAGAGGGAGTGGGGCAAAGTGTTTGAAACTTTTTGATGGATATTCTAAATCCCTGCACAGATCATATCATATCTGTTAATATCATCAACGTGGATGCTACAAACAACTTGATTATGGACATGTTTTTTATATTTGTTGTAACCAACTGCCCGGTGTGTTGTAGGTCATCCCCAGGAAAAATCTTCTGGAAAACAGGAAGCGATGTACTTTATGTTTCTGGCCGTGAAAACAACAATTGGCTTGGAATAGGCAGGAAATCTTGGCAGCTGGCAGCAGTAGCAACATCATAAAATGCTTCAATACAAAATCCAACAAGAAATGTGTGTCAGATATCACTTAAATATGTCTAAAAAATAATAGACATCAACACGAGCTCTTAAATTATCTGACCTACATTTGACCAAAATTCAAGATTACAGATACTCTGTGCTGCATTTGTTTTCACTTGCGTGCAGCTGTTCTCCTCCACACACTTTAATCAGTGTACGTAAAAAGGACAAGGCTACATTTGCAGCCATAACAACTGTAATGTCCTGCGTTTCTGGAATCGTCCTACCTCGTGAGGTCGACGTGCGAGTTGTCGTGAATGAGGACAAACAGAGTGTAGGGGTTCTGTTTGACTTTCCTCATGAAGGCTTCCATCTTGGCATGAACATCACCGTCCAGACGCACCACGTACTTGTCTGATTTATGGTGGGCTGAGGGGGCGTCTTCCATTCCCAGGTCCACAAGCACTCCTGTGCAACACGAACCAGACAGGAACGTTTAATATAACCTTGTAGTCACAACTTAGTGAAACAACACTGCTTAAAGTTCAAGTCTCTGCCATGGAAAGGTCTGAAAGATCTAAGGAGGTGGAAGAGTCATCGTTGGACACCAACCTGATTGCCAGATGCGCTGTGCTGTCTGGTGTACCAGAATGTGAGACGGAGGGACCAAAACAAGAAAATCCACCTTACAAAAACGACCCAAGTCGAGGTTCTGTGTCCCTGAGTCAGCGATGGAGCAGACTTGAGAGAGGAGGCTCCGAGCCACGTTCAGCTGGGTCGGAGAGATCTGAAAGACCCTACTTAACAGCTCTGCTACAGGAAAATGAAGAGGGAGAACGACGAGTATCTACATCAGTTTAATTGTAATTTTAACGTGCAACAAAATACGATTTACCTCAAGTAATATAGACATTTAAAATGTGGAGAAGATTGCTACCAACGACAAAAGTCGCTATTTATTTATTGACATAGAGAATCTGGTCATTTTTTGCTAACAGCACAGTTAAACCTTTTGTTAAAAGCAGATAAAAGCTTTTGACTAATAATAACGATAGAGAGATATTTCTGAGTAAGGCCACATGTGACTGGGATGCCAGTACATTTTGGAGCATAGATAAATCACCACAGGGCTCAACAGCAGTTTGATTTACAGTATACTGTATGTAGAGTACATATTTGTTTTGGCTGGTAAACAACTGCCCCTGGCAGGTGATCCAAGCAGTTCAGTTTGAACAGTGGGTACAGAGAGCAGTCTAACCTCTGTCTGAGGGTGGTGACATGCTGGCAGCCTCCTGTGAGTGCATGTAGTCAGTGACATCGCCCTGAAAGGGCTGGATGACCTGCCCCTTCCGTCGACGCTGGTATCGCACCAGCTGCTTGTCCAGATTGTCCCCTAAAAAACAACCACAGTCACCATAGGTACACAAAGGCACAGAGCCAGGCATACAAGCAGCTTACAACACAGATATTCTCCTGGATATATACGGTACATTCACTGTAAAACATACACACACAAATCTTCAGTTATCATACGAGTCATCTTATACTTATGTGTGACACCGTGTTCTGTTTTAGTGCTTTTTTACTCTTTTACAAAATATTCAGACAACAACAGCAGTGTCACAGTTCATTCATTTTACATATTACTATGGCCTCCTAATTGCTGTCTTGCAGCCCATACAAACTAAAATGTCTACAATGTCAATCAAATGACCTGCATACATACTAAATATTTAGGTAGTTGGTAAAGAAAATTACTAAATCAAAACTATCTACTCATACTATATACATTTTGGGATCAATTTAATTATTAGATGACAGCCTAAAAAATGGCCATAATCATTAAATATATAACATTGGCTGAGAACTAGAGCTTCGGCTCTTTAATGTTTTATTCCATATATATATGTAATGGTGTGGCTGACCTCCACCATAAAACGCTGTGGGAAACATTCAGTTAATCTTGTTTCTTCCAAATGAAGACATAGTACTTTTTAAAATGTCTTGCGAGGCGTCTTTTATCAGACAACAACAAACACAATAAGCGAGTTTTACCTAGCGACGTGGTTTTGAAGTGAGACGCCAAGATGCTGACTTTGCCTGTGATGAGCTCATAGCTGATTTCCTTCAGAAACTCATTGGTTGTGAGCATGCCTTCTGCTAAGGCCCGCGCTTGGTACTTTCCTGTGTCCCAACACATGAGTTAAGACTCAATTATTGCAACTTTAACACACATATTGTGCAAAGATTGGTCAAGGTAACAACCAGGTTAAATGATTTCAGATGGAGCACTCACCCAAAGCAAGCACGCAGAACTCGTTGCCGCTCATTTTCGAGGCACATATAATGACTACATAGGTGGGCAGGCACTGCTGGTGTTGAGGACCCTCACTAAGCGTGCGAAGTGACTCAGAGATGCCCTCTCCCAAAGAGTTATGGGTAACCACGACTTGGACGCTGCCCCCGGAGACGCTGGCTTCCAGCCGAGCCAACCAGGGCAGCTGCGACGGGGCGATGGCAGGCCCCCCGGGACAGCACAGCATGGCCTTCAAAACAATCTGCTCCAGCTCCTCCCTCAGAGGAATCTGGTCCGAGCCTGCAAGAAACATTTCAAAATAAAAACCTCAAACCGCTCATGGGTCACTTCTGAGAAAGGTGCACTTTGGTTCACCGCAGTTATGAGGAACACTGAAGCTGATGTATAACAAAATATACAAAAAGTTAGATATTTGTTTTGCCAGTGATGTTTCTGTTTAAATAAGACACCAGCCCCTCCTGGTCATCCACCCCAATACCCCTGTGTGTTTGATAAAAGCAAACATAGAACATGTCAGTAAAAATACTAGAGATAGTGAGCCTTTTGTGTGTGTGTGTGTGTGTGTGAGTGAGAGAGAGAGTTTGTGTTTTCTTCTTACCTAAACGTGCAAGATACTGTAAAGTGAGCAGAATCATTGTCTCCACACAGAGAAGCTGGCTGCTGTTGAGGCCCAACGTCTCCAGGGTTTTCTCTGTCAGCTGGCTGCTCTTATAGCAACTGACCAGGAGGGGGCTCACCACTATATCGCCAACATTCCCATAGAAATATGGTAAAGTGCCATGCCCTGAAAAGAGAAGTTATCGTTATACAAAAGTGAAACATATAGTCGCTAGAACTATGGGAAAACAGGTCAATATTTGTTCTGCTAAATTGTAAAACTTTAAAAACTTGCACACAGTTAAACAGTTATTCTGAATATAAGCTTGCTCTTTAGAACCTTAATATTTCAATATAGGTACAAATTTAGCTAGCTGTGAAAATCCAGATAGGAAAATGGCAAACTAGCTCTACGGTTGAGACATTCACATGCATTGTATCACAAAGCGATTTGATGAGGGACATTTTTCGATTAATATTGGTTTGATGTGCCCTGCAGGATGATGATTAATTTGCAGGACTAAGAAGGAGCAGATCACTCAAATAAAGCTCTTACCGATGAGGATGACAGGGCGAACTCCCGAAGAGTTGAGCAGGTTGTCGGGGACGATGACCGTCTCTCCAGCGGTGACAGGTTGGGGCTGAATCACTCCTGCCACTGGTGGCTGAGGAGGGGACACTGCTAACACAGAACCTGGAGGGAGATAAAGGAATTACTGTACATGTCAATACTATTAATCAGTTTCGGCATAGGTTAAATTTGACCATATTAGTGTTTTACATTAGCCAGAAAGCACTGCAGTAATATATCTGGATGTTGTACTGTGATCACAGAAATGTTAGCAATGAAAGAAAAAAAATCAGGGCAGGCAATTGATTTGAAATGACAGTAGTATATATAACCACAATTACATGATGCAGCTGAAATCTTCCTCAATCATGCAATTTTTAAAACCATTTCTGCAACATTCTCTCCAGCTCTATCTCCATGGAGATGCTGAGTGAATCATCCCTCACAACCAGAGAACGTCAGGGACGTGGCATACTCATCCCCAAACCAGAGGGAGGGAGGGGTGGTGTTATAAACAACACAGCCTATGCTACCTAAGGGCACAGACACACAGTTCTGCACGCACAGTGAAATTAGCTAAAAAGAGGACACGTGACACAAGAGGGTCAATTTACAACCCATCTCACACTGACCCGTGTGGAATACATTCTAGCTCAAAGAGCTGCCCTGGTTGGGTTCAGGGACTGACCTGGAGAACAAACTACGGGCCGGATGGCTGGCACAGGGACGGCTGTCGGTGGGACGGTTACCAACGTGCTGGGATGCCAGCTCCGGTGGCGCTTCTTTGGAGGACCCGAGTTCATGGCAGAGGATACTGAACGTCAAAAACAGACACAGGAAATAATGTCAAAACAAAAAAAAAGCGCTTCTTAAAATAAGTGACTTTATTTTCTCTTCAGAGAGAAGGACTTACCAGGGCTGTCTCCTAAGTCAGCAGTGCGATGCCCCTGACCTTGAGGCCCTAAAGAGACCTGGGAGGGGCTCAGTAAGGGAGGGCGTCCATCAACACCCAGACCATTAGTTGGCCCGTTCACTCTCAGAGCTGTGGGCACTGGAGACATACACATAAATACACAGGAGATAGTTAAGACTTTATATTGTACTCTGCTTATACTACGTATTTAATGATTGGGGAAACAAGAGTCTACAGCCACGCTAGCTGCTCTGTGAGGCTGTGTGTAGACACAGCGGTGCTTTAAATGACACTCAAAATGGCAATGCTAACATGCTGATGTTTAGCAGGTATAATTTTTACCATGTTTACCATCATCTCAGTGTAGAGTGTTAGCATGCTAACACTTTGGACAAGATGAACATTTTGACCTGATGATGGCGCTAGAGGAAAAGTCATTAGATCATCAACGTAATAGGGATTCATCCTTTGGGCACCATGAATGTCTCTAAAAAGATTCATCATTGCCATCATGCCTCTAGAGTAATGACTAATAGTGGCTAATAGATTCATAAAGCAAACATAAAAATAATTTCACAATTGTAACTATCTGCAGAGGCTGAGCAATGTATGAGAATGAGTCAGTACTAACAGTGGCTTATTGATTTCCTATACATGAACATCTATTGCCAATGACCGGTTTGGACTTTTTCCAAACTCATATTCACTGTGTTTGCAATACGCTACACAATTGATTGGTATTTGTAGCCGTTGCTTGTCAATATCACAACCTTGTAAAGGGACTAATGGATAGCAAGACCGTAAAAGGTTGTTACAGCATTCCTCCCTTCAGTATTGATTAGTGTGTGCATACACGTGCACGCACATGCATGTGTTTGTGTGTACGTGATACTTGTGTGTGTCTGCTTGCACGTGTGTGTCTAAGCAGGTCACAGCAGATGTTAATCTTGGCTCCATGGTCAGCCACGGCTCCATCTGCCTTATGCTTAACCACGAAAAAAAAAAAACAACCCGTAGCTAAGCAACCCTCTTGCCAGCGTCAAGGCCTGGATGCAACTAGGAATGTGGGAGTGTGACTAAAACATATGTGGTATGTGTGTGTCTGCTGTATCATCTGTCTGGAAATATTAATGATACAGCCAAAGTAAAGCACAATGAAAAGGGGAAATAAATTACCATGGCTAGTTAGCCAACATGAAATTAGAGAAGTACAGAAAAAGAGCTTCACCTATTGGTAGAGTCTTGTTTCCAGGTGCGGATGCCAGAGGTTTAAGGAAACTGCAGTCTCTGCCGAGGTCCTGACTCCCGAAAAAGAGAGAGGTTGCTTGTGTCATTCTGGTGGGTGGAGAATCTGGAGGTAAAAACAAAAGATGGCCATTCAGGATTTTCATAATCCATAACACACTCACCAACTCCCTGTGACGCTGGTGCCTGATGTTCTCTTGTCCACCGACTGGCTATAAATCTTTGGGATAACACAAAACTCAAGCTGCAGTCTTAAACGTCAACTGATTGGCCATTTAGTTGCCTTTGGATTTCACGTATCAAACAAATGCTAACAGACATACAGTATGTGTCTGTATCCAATGTAAATTGCCCAATACAAAAAAACCATAACTCTCATCAGTCATTTCAGGAGAAACAGTCATTTGTAGCTAAGGCGGCTGTGCATGTTATGGTGTCTGACCTCTTTGCTTTCTAAGCGAGTGTCAGCGACCTGTCTGGGAGCAGGATGTACCCGGAGGTCGCTGACAGGAGATCTCAGGAAAGAGTTATGCCAACAACGAGCTCTTGCAGCTCAGCTGTCTAACACATTAATGTGTGAGATCTCTGCTGACAGGCAGCTTCCACGTTCAGAACAAATCAATACCATAAGCCCAGGAGCTTTGTTCAATCAAAGAGGGAACAGGCGCTTCTGCCGTGAGAGGTCAGAGAAGAACAACATCTCCGTAAAGAGAAGATGAATCTGTCTCGTAGTCATATGACATTTAACTATTGGTTTTGCTGAGGAAGTGATTCAGACTTTTATTACATTACGCTTTTGTTAAATCTTTACTTGGCATGACCTCATATGATAAAATGTGTCAGCAGTAAGTTGCGTTCTGCAAAAGAAGTATGCCACTCAAATGTATAAAATCTCCTTTTTAGCCGCAAAATATTACTATTTTACAGCTGACCTTAAAGGTCTGAATGCAGTGCGGTGGTTCAAGCGTCAGGCTATGCTCACCTAATACATTTCAGGGCTTAGCCATAGAGACCGGCTGTTTCTATGGCAACAGCATAAACCTATCGTATCAGCATATACAGACGCAATGACTCGTTTTTGGTGAAATACATACATTCCTGATTGTCATTTCAGTGAGAATGTAGGCAGTAGATCTGTGTGCTGCGTGCAGGCTCACCTGAGAGGGAAAAGGGGGAGGAGCTGTGTCCACTGGTGCCTCTGTTTTCTTTACTGCTGAGCGAGGAGGACGAGCTGGGTTTGGACGTTGACGCACTGCTGGAGAACTGACGGGTTTTACAGTCTGAAAAAGGCACAAGAGAGGGATGGCAGAAACTGTGACATACAGCACATCATCACAGAATAAACGGGTGCACTGCAAGACAGGGGTGTAATATGAATGCAGAATTGAAAAGCTGGGATTTAGGCAGAGCTTTTACCTTTCCAGCAGATGAGGGGTCCCTTGCACAGAGCACCCTGAGAATTCTTCACCAGGTAGTATTTTAAGTGCTTCTGCTTCTTGGGCTGGGTGGATAACTTCAGGTTTATGTGGTTCGAAAACTCAGTGAAGTATCTGAAACCCTTTTCCCCACAGCCCACACAGTTTCCTGAAAACCCTGGATATAATAGCAAAAATTGAATTATTGTATTAATTTATAAACTTTATTTGCAGATATTTACAGTCCAGTCCAGGGTATGGCCAGGACAGGCTCACAACACAGCACATTCATTCAACTTTCTCCTTCACTCTTATCTCAGACTGACCTAAAAGTGCATTTTTCCCATTCTCGTCAGGCAAAAAACGGCGGTCCACAGCACACACAAGGATGTGCTCGGGGACGCCGGGGGACTTGGCACCGACCAGCTCAAAGCCTGC
Organism: Gadopsis marmoratus; assembly: GCA_036023855.1. NCBI lineage: Eukaryota > Metazoa > Chordata > Actinopteri > Centrarchiformes > Percichthyidae > Gadopsis > Gadopsis marmoratus. The sequence continues at coordinate 15,102 of JAVQJF010063362.1, read as the reverse complement.
TGGGACTTCGATGGGCTCTGTTGCTATGGAGACCAGGCGGAGGTCCTTGCCGGCCTGACAGAAGCCTGAAGAGGAAGGATTCAGAAGAAAAAAAACAAATGTGATATTTGAAGACTGCAAGAAGGACTTTAGGGTAGATCCAGCTGACAGTTTATTTATATATTAAGTGATTAAATCAAAGACACTGAAATCCTATCCTCTATAATTCTATCATCTTTAACAACAATCAACATAAATGTTGCATTTTTACAATTGGAATCAAGGCTTTTATGTTGCTCACCGTCCAGCGTGCAGCAGCCGTCGGGTGCAGGGGCCTGTAGGTAGGGAAGCGGAGGGCTGCTGCTGTCTGAGTCATCATCATCCTCCAGCTCCTCCAGATCATTAGAAGAGTGGCCATTCATAAGCTCGTGGCCTGGCAGCTCCCCAGCATGGAGGTCGGCTTTCAACTTAGTGTCTAATGGACATTTTAAATAAGATTAGTTTAACTAGAGTGGGTTAGAATCAAGGGTAACACTGTATTTGACACATCCTAGAAATATAACTATGTACTCTGATACTAACTATAGCGAATTGGGGAAAGTAACCTAGAGAGGCTTTTAGTCCAAAAGTAAGCATACGATTACAGAATGGATAAAGCTAAAGTACGATTAATAAATTAATAATTATTTATGTGGGTTCAAATGGAGCTGTTCTTTCAAGGAAATTCGTATTTCCCTTTTGATTAGTTCCAAATAACATAGTTCTTTCTAGTAAACGTCCTAGGAAATTATTAGGAAATACAGACCGATTAAATAAAGTGTAACTGACATTTCTCAATATCTCAGTATTGAGATTAAATTGCAATTTGGGTAGAGAAAGTGACACTTTCATATAAAATGTAAACCGGAGGTGCATGACAACAAAATGTAATCACTTCACTTTACTGCAGCCTTTAAGACCAGGAAAGATGGAACAAGTAAAGAAAAGGGAAGCATTTCCTATAATCCTAATGCAGTTTATGCAGATCCTTTTTAGGTCTTTCCTGTGAGGTTCCTACCTTCCATGTTACCAGGATACGGCTCCGGCTCAAGGTAGAGCTGTGTGAAGATGGGCTGTGGATCTCCACTGCTAGAGCGCAGCGACGCCTCAATAGAGTTATGGAGAGCCTCTTCAAATCGAGCAGACTTCAGCTGCCCGGCGTATGAATTCCCCATTATCTGTGGAAGCAAAGAGAAATGAGCAGGATGCTGAACAAAGATGCACAGTCATGGTACCGTGTATCTCAATTAATTGATTAGTTCCTTACATAAGAATATCAAAGGCAGCCAACCAGCAACAGGTGTGTCACACAAATGCATTCATGTCTTCAAATGAACACAGCTGTTTCCTTCTGAGGGTTAGGTCAGTGTGGGCTAACTGGCTTTTTATTCAAAATGATATAGAAATCAGCGCGCAATGAAAATGGTTTGATTATTGTATAAACAATCATTTCAATAGTGACCATCTATTAGAAGAAACTGTCTTATAGTTCAGTATCGGATTTAACCCGTTAATTGTCGTATCACCAGCACACATTACATTACATGTGTACATTAATGTGCTTTGCATTATCAGGCTATGCCGTACTATTTAAACCTGAAGCAATCATGTTTTACACTTTCTAAAAGAGAGCAGTCGCAGCGAGGAGAGGTTCTACACTGGTAACGGCTTTGCTAGATTCTAAAATGCAAATTTTCCCAATGTTGCTGAGAAGGAGAATGTTGTGTTTTATATTAACAAACACTACAAGCACCAGAAAAAGAGACCAGCCCGACCTTACAAATGACACTTTGCAGTCTGTCTTAACAGCATCATTATATTTTAGAAGATGTGCAGATCAGCTATGGTCTGCAACGATGTATTCAATGCCTAGTTGTATCTTTCCCATCTTAAATCTGCAGACCTGAAAGGATTTGTCGATTATTCAGTTAGCGCATCGATTTCTAATTCTCAAACGTCTCAAATGCTTAAAGATTTGCTGCTTTTCTTTGACTCATATGATAGTAAACGGATCATCTTAAAGTTTTGGACTGGTGGTCGGACAAACAAACAAATGGTTCTGGGCAAATGGGGATGGGAATCTTTCACTATACTGTGACATTTAATTGACCAAACTATCAATCGGCCAATCAAGAAAATATTTGTCAGAAGAATCAGTGGTGAAAATAATCTTATGTCGTTGCCCTGTATGTGTGTAAATGTGTCTTCTTTACCCCTGCAGATAATAACTGCGAGTAATAACACACTCAACATCTGTATGATTGCAGTCACACACACACACAGTTTTTCTGTCAGCCCAAACCAAATGGCCAATGGCTTTTTCCTATCTTATTTTGGCTGTTTCTCCTTCTGTCTGTTGTGTCACTCTGCCTGCTCAGCCCCCCGTGTCCCCTCCACCCCAGTGTCCACTCAGGGACAGCTGCTGGGGTCGGCTGTGTGGGCCTGAGGTTGGCTGGCTCTGTGGTGGCAGGTGGCAGCTGGACAGAGGGCTAAGCATGTAGTCTCAAAGAAGAGAGAACAAGAAAGATAGAGGGGAGAAAGAAAAGAGAAAGAAAGAGAGACAGAGAGCACTCCAAATGTGAAAAAGCAGCACTGACCAATGGGTGTGCTACATCATGGTTCCCATTCTTTATACAATGGAGCTTCCTACTTGACCTCCCATTTTTCAGTTTGTCATAACAATTCACTAAAGCTGTTTTTAATACCAAGCCAGTAATCCAGGGTGTTCAAACTGTGTGGGTGGAAAGTTGAAAAAGAAAATATAGGGAGTTTTGGCTGCTTTCCTGACACATGAGTTTGGCCTGAAATGCCTTCCATGTTTGTCCTTGGACTACATTTGCCTGGTTCAGACCGGCGTTGTAGTTCATGAACACTACAGCAAGCAAGTGGGGGCCCAGGTTGAAGAACTTAGCTGTTTTGGAAAAGCTCAAACTCCTCAATCAGGTCTAAGAAAGATCCTGCACAGCTGTCGAAGAACTTACATGGCAAGGGTATGTGTTTATTTAAATAACCTCAGACTGGCTTTTCAGAACTGCATTTTCCAACACAACATTAGCCTTGATTGCAGATACATACACATGTTTATTTGCATGTGTTGCCTATGAAACAGCTTATATAAACAATATTCATTTTGTTAGGGGCAAAGGGCCAAAAAGGCTGAATTAGAAATGTAGCCGCAGCAATTTTGCTAAATGAAAACATGATACAAGAGTGACATAATTTACAATTACTTTATCAAATTTATTTTGCATTAATTGGATTAATCTGCCAATCATGTTCATATTTGGCATTATTGCTCCAAAAAGTACTGAAACTCTTAAATCGATTATAAATGTAGTTGTTGGACTAGTCTTCTCATTTCACCGCTAAAGTTCATGAACATATTTTACAGTCAAAATCTAGGAGTCGTCGTGTGAAAGTAACCATGCCTTAATTTATACATCATCACAAACACCTGGAGGTGGGTGCTTGTTTGCAGGATCATTTATAAAAAAAAACACTTTGCAACAATTAAATCAATGATTTCTATGTTAGTTGCACTCGTCTGCACCACACAGTAAATACTATGTCAGTCAGTGAATCAATATCTTCTAGATACATGGTGTCTCTTGGCCACGCAGACACCCTGGACCATTTTAGTTTGTCAATAATGGGCAGGGTGGGAATCGAACTGGAGCTGCCTTTTTCCTCCCAGGTCTCATTTTGCCCACACCTGGACAGGTTCCAGACCCTGCGTTTACCTAACAACCTTCCTGGGGAGGAATCTGACCAACCCAGACAAAAGACAAGATTAACAATGCCTGACTGTGCTGGTAAAGAGATAAGAAGCTTAACAGAATAAAGCTACAGTATTTCTTGCTTAGCTGATGGAGGATGGTGGCTGCACAGAGAAACAAAGACAGAGGGGGTAAGAAAAAAAGAAAACCAAAATGAGGGCCTGAGGGTGGTTTTAAGCAGCCGCTGCCTCCAGAGGCCTCTTTGGCTGGCTGACCCTCAAGTCTCAGCGGACAGATTTGTCATTAACCTCACGCAGGCCGGAGGTGAACACAGAGAATGACCTTTTGTCACCTGTGCAACTTAAAACAAAGCGTGACCGTGGCGGGGTCGCTTAACGGTTGTTCCTGGGGTGTGACTCAGGTGGTTGCTAAGGTCAGTTGGAGCGGCGGCGGGGTATTTCAGGTCAGTCAGCGGCTGCAGTCTGCTTGATGGATGGTCAAACATAATGAGTGGACTCTGGCGAGATGCAGCTTGATGTGCGAAGACTAATGGCTAAAAAGGGTCGCTCACGTCAGCGAGTGGCGACTTTAAAACGGCCTCTCTCTCGGCCACTCGGCTGGCCAGTCAAAGCCGTTCCTCAGCTCCTGGGTGGCATCAACAGATTGCATGAATGTGACCCCGGGTCAAAATAAGCTAGTGTAACATTCGCTCAGTGAGGACCAAGACGGAGAAAAGATGAGAGCGCAGACGCTCTGAAGTAACAGCTGAACAGATGACACGTGAGCAGTGCATTAAAAACAAGGTGACTTACGTTGTTGGATTGTTCCCAGGCGTGAAGGGACTTCACCTCTGCTACATGCTGGATCGCTACCACTCGGCGGAAACTTTCAGCAAAGACATTTCACTCTGTGCTGTGAAGACTTCGGTGGGAGAGAGCAGGGAGATCTCTAATTAGTGTCACTGTCAATGATACAATGAAACACAAATTAAGCATTTTACACATCCTGAAAGATATGCAGTGGCATGCTGGGTTAGGTTTTCTCCAAGTGGCCAGTATTATACATTCTATGAGTGTGTTAACCTCAATTCAGCAAAGACTCAACAAACAGGATCCCTGGAACCAATTCTGAGCAACTAAAAAAAGGCTCAAATCCCCATAAAACATTGATTTTAAGAAGTCACTTAGTGTCTGATTCAGTTTAAAACATGAAAAAACACAAGCTTATTAGCCAAAGTCTACTTGTTCCCACTAAAACAAAAAACACACTCAAAACATGATGTAAAATGACAGATTAGGGCCATTTGCTGCAGTATATCTCAAGAAAAATTACAATTTATTCTGTAGAATCATCATCATCAAAAGGACATTTTTTTAAATCGTTTGACAAACGGGTGGAATACTTTTGCCCATTAGCATTTTTCATCTTGCGTCAAGAAAATAACATTGCAGGACTCAGTAAAGTGTACGATTTTGTTTCCAAGTTAAAGGACAATGTTGAGGTAATGTACCATTGCATGGGAAGCCCAAAACACTCACTGTTTTCTGAAACACGTAAGCTACAGATAGTCTGGCACTACAGGTCGCCACAGTACAAAGAACGTGCCCATTCACAAAATGAATGGGTGCACTTACAGCCACTCAAACAGCAAGAGTGGCTCAAACCATGACACGTGCTCACTATTCCGAAGGCTAAAGGCGTTACGTGATACCGCAGCAACGGGGCTATTTTCGTGAAACCCAACTGGGTGTTGTAGTTTGTAGCTGCACTCACAACACGCAGTCACTCTACTCTGAATGGATTTGTCAGTTACTTTGACCCTTTGACAAAGTATTGTTTAGCCACTCAGGCTCTGATATAACGTAAGCAAAGTTCCCTTCAAAACAGTGCCTGACACAATCTAGGGGGGTAGATTTTACACACCGACTGTGTGGTGCTGTTCTGTAAGAGGGAGGCTGGTCTGGGGTCCAAGTCCTTCCAAATATCAAGTGTACACAAACTGGTTCAACTTGCATTTACTGACCACACTGGAACTTATTTTGTGAATGATTAGCCAGCTTGATACAGCTAATCAAAGGGTTGGAAATGTCAATATGTCAGACAGAGCTCATTTGCCTTCTGGGCAACTCTATTGCTTGCTGAAATCTTTGTTTAAGATTTAAGAAAATGATATCAGAATTCAATGTAGCATTGATCACGTGAAATGTACTATTCTGGCTAAAGTATCCTAACAAGTTCATGCTTTACCCTCCCCTGGATGTTCCCACAAAGGACGTGAATCTCAACCAGAGGGAGGAGAGTCTTGAAATAATTTGATGCTTATCTAGTCGCGAAGGGTAGACGACACAGAAGGAGACAGATGGCTCCTGAGATGAAGACGAGGGAGCCATACATCTAGACATCAACACAAGCCCGAGGTGCTTAAAAAGCTCAAGTTTTTCCAGTAATGACATTTGAGGGACTGTTTACGCCGACAGGCTGGTTTAGTTTCTTACTTGGAGCCAGGCTGGAGACAAGACTTTACAAGATTTTACATAGAAGACTGTAAACAAAAATAATGTGAGCCTAATATTTTCTCTGTACAGCATCCTTTTTTTTTTTATTATTTGCAATTATTTAAGAGTGGAAAGACAAAATGAAGCAGTGCTGTGAGTGTAAAGAGTGCAGTTAAGAACGCATGTATATCGCTGCTAATGCATATTCTTCAAATGTAAAATATGGCAGTAAGCAATCTATAGCTGCTGTGTGGGCACAATTGTCAATGAGATCAACCTACTAACAATGTCACATATAAAAGTACACAAAAACTTCATCAATCCAGCATGAATGTTCATATTCTTTACATTTCCTGTAATCTGTGTGCTTTGTTAAGCGCAAATAGTCACATGTTGGTTTGGGTAAAGTGATATAAATAATACCTGCTTAAAATGACATGATTTTTGTTTTTAGATATTTAACTCGATCTAACTGAGCTGATCTCTCTTTTTAACCCTGCCTTTTCTTTCTCTCCAGTCACTCTTTTGTTTCTTCCTCAGCTGCATAATCGCATTACAATGTTTACAATAGTGGGAGAGAGGCACGATTAAACTTACTTCCCCTCTTAACCTGGTTTGGTCACATTCTGACTCAGCAGATCCTTCAAGTCAACGTCAATCCTTCGTCAATTTTATATTTTACATTCCATATAAATATCTGAGCAACAGGAAGATGTTGATACTGTACATGTGACGCTAATTAAAACAACTACAGATAACCAGTAACTTTGTTAATCCAACATTTGCTTAAATTAAAACTAATTGACTGAATTCCTTTCACTTCCGTTGTGAAACTAACTGTAGATTAAATGTAAATGAAAAAATGGGATACATGTCTAAACTGTTTTCACCTCATTGTTATGCTTTAACGTTTGAGGTCCATGCCTACAGCTCTAATGCAGGAAAGAGCTCAGCCCACTCTTAACATTAGAAAAGCTGTGGTGAAAAGACACTGCCCATCAGACATGAGAGAAAGGGGGATGGGGTAAGACATTTAAGGGAGGAAAAAAAAGACAAACATCTCTCTATGTTTTCTAAATTAGGTGCTAAAAGCCCATCTCATTAATGCTACATCAGGGCCACATGTGACACACAGCAAGCAGTTTGAAAAGCTTCTCCTGTACCTTCCATGACTTCGCCGGCGGATGATCCCTTCAAATGCAGTAAATCCCAAATGTGAAGTCAGCTTCTTTTTTTCCTTTTTCAAATATAGTCCATTTTAGATAATAAATCCTTGTGGAAAGAATTTGTTATATCCCGGCACCATATGGAGTTTCACTCTTCTCTGGTATGTCTTCAGCCACCTTTGTCATGATACTCTATAGAAAGAAATGGGAACCCCACTCTTTCCCTCAGTACAGCAGAAAACCTCCCTCTCTCTCTCTCTCTCTCTCTCTCTCTCGCCCTCTCTCACTCACATGCAAACAAACACACACACACACACCCCTCCCCCTAGTCCCCTATGCCCTCCTCTGTCTCTGTCCTGTGCCATTTGCCAAGGAGGGAGGGAATCCACCGGGGACTCATTCATCTTGGCCCTGGTGACCCCCTGTGGTGACAGATGCTCTTGGAGGCCTGCAGAGCTGTGGAGGGGAAACAAAGAAGGAGGCCTGCATTTCCCCACAGCCACGCAGCCACGGCGCCCTGCCACGCGTGACCTCCAGCACGCCAAGACAGTGGGCACTGTGTCAGGTGGAAGTTTTTTATTTTCTGGAAAGAAGGCCATGGGATCGGGGGGGGGGGCTCTTCAAATCAAATTTTCACTCTCAAGCACAGTACAGTATCTTGTTAACACACCCAACTTTATTATTGGGGGGGAGGGAGGCAGGCAATTCAGAGACAGCAGAATCAGTACCCGGCAAAATGGGGACAAGAATGTCAGGTCAGCATTTTGTCTTCGTAGCCTTGCCTGGGATTGACCCCACACTGGGCTTTTACTCCCGCTATAAATACCAGGGGTCTCATCTGGTCAAAATAAATAAACAGAAATGCACCACAAATCAACAGGCGCAGGCAGATGTTAGGGATGATCTGTCATTAAATCCTAGTGATCAGTGCTCGTACCATATCATGTTGTTAATAAATGGAGAGGTTACTCAACCAAGTGGCTCGAGTGTGATCACATTGTACGTATGCAAAGTTTGGTTTGTATCGCGTCTAGGACATGCAGGTCTACAACATCTGACAATGTCAAACTTGCTTCCAAATATAAATATAAAATCGAATCAAATCCCTCTTCCCTTAAATCCAGTTTGCTCATAGTTTGGCACTATATTAAGGATTTACAATCCAATTTCAACAATTACATTTTAAATCTTCAGTCTTTTTCTATTCAGGGTTGCTGAAACCTCCTGACTCTGAATGGTAAACACAAGCAGCAGTCAAGTTTTGCTGCCAGGACATTGTTTAGACTGCAGCTTCTAACACTAATATCCTACAGTTATACGAACCCTTTACTAAGGCCTCGCCCATGTAAAGTTACAATATGAATTGGCTTCTGTGTCTGTCTTTCCCGCCAAGTAAAGTCAGCAAGAATTTGTCAGGAAAATAGTAGGTCTGAGTAAACTCACGTCTACGTGCTGGCAGGGACGATGCACTCATCATTTACCATGACGCTGAGTTGTTTAGGTCTCCCTTTAATATCAGTATTTCTCCTCAGATGGATTGATTTGATTCATTAAGAGTTAAATTACTGAGATAAGAAAAATAAACCGTAATGTGGAATTGTCTAGAAATTGGGGTTTTCAACTGAAAATACCTACTTAAAGCACAAAATAATATATAGCAATGTTTGCAATGCACTCTGGCATCAGTTGCTAAGTATATGTTTCCATAATTTCTCCCGTTATCATCATCTCCCCTTACTGGCGCAGGTTTCTTGCGTCGCTGAGCCGTTGATGTTCCAGTTCATTACCACAGACACAGTCAACAGTTGTTTTAATCAGGTTGTGTGCAGCTCTTCTCACCTCATCTCCAATGGTTATATTAGGGTACCGTCAGTGTGAGGGCTGCTGTAAAACCACCGCATGAGCCAATCAGGGCCTCCATTAGTTCTTACGGGGCTTTCATGCACTCATTTCTCTCAATCAGCCACATTTGTCTAAACATTGGGCTTGAGTTTGACTGTGAAATTTGTCCGTCTATTGCTGATTCGGACCACACATGTCTCAAGTAGTGCCTCGGATTACATTTGACATTTTTTAGGTGATAGAAATATTGTACATTAACTGTAGTTATCAGGTGCAACAAAAGTAAAATCGCCAGAATGATCCATCTAACACGGGCATACTTCACAAGTTCAACTGGGGGAAAAGAGCTGTCAGTGTGATTTATCTCCCTGACTTTGACATGGCCTGTCTTAAATAGCCCGTTTAGAATGGAGGTAATGAGTAAATGTAGCATTTTCTTTGGCCTCAAAAGGACACTGGGCAAAAAAACAAAAGAGCGCGGATTGAATGCTTGCCTGTCCCCAAGCCCATCCTTCACCGCTGCATTGAGCCCCTGCTAAAGTCCCTGACAAAGGGAAGTATCCTTGCCACTTCCACATGAGGAAAGACGAGTCACATGATCAGCTGTGGGGGACTCTGCAAGATCTTGGGCTTTGGGCTCTTAAATGTGTAGGGGGTAGCGGGAGAGGGGTTGTTCCTCTCTTAGGATTCCCAGAGGAGCCCCACAGCTTTGCATTAGCTGACTCAGGAGTTGCCAAACACATGACGGCCATTTGGAGTAGGCAACCTACCTAACCCAGCACATTAGGATGGCTTCTATTGATAACACAACATGGCAGGCCGATGCTCTCATACTGTAGGAAAAATGAAAAGGCCTCTGCAGATCATTCATCTGACAAATCAAGAGATGAGAGATGAGTATCAGGTGGGGAGGAAGTACACAAACCAAGGTGCTAATTAGCACGTCGGACTCTTATACTAAGAAAACAATCCGGCAGCTCCTTCAAAAAATCTTTGTCAAAAAACAAAACAAGAAAACGAAACTGCCACCATGTGAAAATTCCCGCAACAGAATTCCCTTTTCTCCACGTGGGCTACCTGACACCAAGGGTGTGAGGACTCGCACTGTTGTTCACTAATTTCCTTATAAAAGCTCCACAACCTTCTTGGAAACCCCCTCCTCCCACTCCCCGGGACTACCTGCTGGGCCCTGAAATGCAAATCACTGCTGGTGAGGATAGCAGATGAGCTAAGGTCATTCATGGCTTTCCAGTGGGCCACACAAACAAAGGTAAACATTCCAGCTGAATGCCATTGCTGAAGTCAGCAGCAACAGAGAGAAAGAGAGATAGAAGGAGACAGAGCAGGGCTCAGTGGAGATAATAGCCTGAGGGTGTGTGTGTGTGTGTGTGTGTGTGTGTGTGTGTTCTAAGGGATTATCTGTGGAACTATTAAATGGGGTGAACCAGGGTTTAAGGCCTGGTGTGACCAGAGCTAACGGGGGCAGGGTGCAGGGCCTGAGGATGGGGTGGACAAAAGGAGCATTTGGGCAGATGAAGAAGTCATCATCATTAAGCCACTGGACGTTTACTGTCCAGTTATAAAACTCATTTCAAAATGAGGGGCTAGGGGGTGCGTGTGAAAGGGTAGCGGGGCTGGGAAGGGCACGCCGAGGAACTGTAGCGCCAATTCATTAGGGGACAAGCAGTTTGCGTTAACACCAGGTTGATTGGAGTGGCGACCTTGCCACACAATCTGGATGAGTTTAAGGGCAAGGCGTTTAACCTTAAACTAAATCTCAGCCCCGGACAAAGGCCAGCATCAGTTAATGGCACAGGCCTACCAAACAGATAACTGATGCAGCACACATGGAAAAAAAGGCGTATTAAAAGTAGCCAATTCATGTATAACGCTGTAGACTCTACTTGTTTACGGTAAAGATATAGCAGCTATCACAGCTATAGTAGCAATCATCTAATTGTGTGTATGTTTATATTCATGGAGCGTCAGTGAATACAGATAAGAAATATATAGTTGACTAAACTGACTTATGAGTGCAGTTAAGGTTTTGGGTGTTTGAATCATAAAAAACACCTAAAACGTCTTTTTATAATGAAAAACAGGGCTGCAGCTGAAGATTACTTGACAAATCAGTGAATTGTTTTATCTATAAAATGTCATTAAATACTGAAAATTGCCGCAGAGACCCAAAGAGATGTATTCATATCTATTTTAATGTCTAACCAAATGTCCAAAACCCAGTTTAGATTATTAACAAAAGCAGCAAATATTCACATTTGACAAGCCAGAACCAGAGAATGTTTGGAATGTTAATGTACCGATTAATCACTTAGCAAAACTCAAAATAATGCCATCCCAATTTCTAATGTCTAAGTTGATGGGCTTCCTTTGGGCCATAAATAAAAAAAAACAACATATTTTACACATTTACAGAATGTAAGAACATGTAAAAAGCTCAAATTCCAGCATGTCTTGCCAAAAATATCAGTTCTTTGATAATGTGACCTGCAGTCAGAGAGATCGGTGCTCATGGCTGTTATCCCTGATAGAATAAATGAATGAAAGTGAAGGACGAGTGGCAGTTTACAATGCTGTTCATGACTGTGTAATAAAATGGAAGGCCTGTCAGTGAACCCAATCTGCATTTTACAACGCGGCTGGGTTGAACGCCAGTTCACCTAAGTCGGAACAACAGGGACGGACACAGGACCCTAATGCATTTATGGACTTATTCAGTGAAGCCATATTGAATAAGACAACAATGAGTTCTATTTCATACTGTAAAGCTGTCACTAGCAGTGGTCACACACCGGTCAATGGTAAAGGGCGAGAGGAGGGAAGGAGAAAAAAAACGTAAAAACACGAGCAAGATTTTAACTGGTAGAAATTAATTCTGTAAACATCTACATTTTTATTCTATGACTGGAAGATTCATCCTAACCTTGTGTTAAAAAAAGTAAAATTAAGCTAATTATACACATATTTATTCAATTTCCTTGATTCTAGCCTGTATTTACCCTCCACCATCACCACAGCTTCTTCTAACATCTGCTCCATACCTAACGGCTCATCCCAGAGTAGATCTTTGATGATGGTTGACCAGGCCTTGTCCTGGCCATAAACTGCTGTTTAGACAGCCCTATTTGCTATGGGGCGTAAAAGGAGATCCTTGGATCACGTCAAGCGGGCCAACACTAGTTCTAGACTAGTTCACTAGTCAAAAGGCTGGTTCTTATCAGATGATAGAACTAGTAAAGGGGTCAGGTTCTGTTTCCAGGAGCTGGCTTGAGCTGCACTCCACCCTGGCTCCACATCAAGTCAGATGTTGAGGACATGCTACTAACGGTGGGGTTCAGAGATGATCACCATGTGGGCTATCTGGTCAGATACATTACAAGGGCTTGGTATTGTTTTTATTGTTGTTGGTATAACTAGTTTCAGCTTTTCAAATGTGGTCACGATGTGCTGCTTTCTTTGTCTTATGCAATATAAACCAAACATCTTTGGGTTTTGGATGCTCATTGGACAAAACAAGACATTTGAGGATGTCAACTTTGACTTTAAGAAACTGAGATGGACATTTTTCACTATCATCTGACATTTTTTAGACTTAAGACTAAATGTTAAACTAATTAGCATATTAATTGATAATGAAAATAGCCTTTAATGGCAGCCCTACACTGTTCCACTCATTAGAAATGTTGAAGACACGTTAAAGATGAAGACATCCATTGTCTGTGTTGAGGGATCTTCACCAAACATTTTAGATACCTTAAACTTTTTATTTCCAAATAAAGGATTGCACATAAAAAGGCACAGATACAAAAGACAAGGCAATCCACTAGCAAGTTCAGTCAAAGTGCCTCCCTGAAAAGTTCCCACAACTGACACACTAACTCAATTTAGCCACGCAGGAGTACTGAGCTCTCATGAAGAGGACATAAGAAAGAGGTCTGTTGTGTTTATCAGGCGTCCAGAGAGAGACCCACCTCTCACAATAGGACCTCTCCTTTCTTTTCCTCCCTGAAAAAGGTCTCAGCCACCTTGAATCCATTTGAGTGACAAAAGAGGCTTCTTAAGGTCCCGACGAAAGAGCCTCCTCCTCTTTCCCTCAAAACTTCCTTACACAGGGCGATCAGCTGTATCCATCATGTCTCTCTTCCTGACCCCAGGCGGCACTGCTGCATCAGCAGCACCCCACCCCCGTTACCCCCCCCCTCGCTCTCTTGCCACATCGCCTCCACTACCCCCCACCCTCCCGATTAATAAGCACCAGGTTGCCGTCGGTGACAGGACCCGCGGTTAAATCCCATCAGTCCTCCGTACTGCAGCAAGAGCCACAGCATCAGCAGGACTCTTTTTGTCTTAATGGCACAATAGAAGCAGAGCCATCCTTTGTTGAGGGCTTGACCCCTACACACAAACCTTGCTGATGAGAAAAAGTGACAGTAAACCTATTCAGGCCTGGTGCATCCTCCACTGATCCCTCTGAGAGATGGGATACTTTACCAGATGTCACAGTTAAGACAGGGCTCCTTGGACAATGTGGTGTACCAGGCAGAAATAACGGTTAATAAGGCCCTCAGGTGCAAAGTGAAGAAAAAAACCTTTATGATGTCAAATGTGTTCCTTCTTTCTGTTCAGTCATGTTCCTTTAAAATTACCCAGGATGCCGAAGTTAATGGATTGATGGGCCAATCGAAAGTGCATTTCAAAACGTTCCTACTCATCCATCTTGGATCATTTTTATTTCAAAGTGATATTTATCATACCAAAGCACAGAGCACGTTCGTCCAACCCAGTTATTTTTCTAAGCCTGATTTTGTGATGGGTAGCGTTCTCCAATTACCCTGGGCTGCGAGTAATACATGTGCTTCAGGTTAATGATTTCCTTTTAAATAATCTTCTTTAACCAATGCGAGCACTGCAAGACAGTAAACACGCTCAACGTCACTCTCTCAGCTGAACATCAGACTCCCAAATCTACTGTTACAACCGTTACTGTTACATTTACAGCAGTGCCCTTTTAAATGACGGCAGGTAGGAACTAAATGTACCCTGAGGTTAAATTAATAGTGCTAGAGGTATTGAAATAATAACCGTTGGAGTAATAATAGCCTTACTTTATTCTGCAACTGTCCAAAATAAATAACTAAAATACATATAATGCACCACAGTGTATTATGCTGCAACTTAATTGAGTCCCGTTGACTTATTCACTCATGATCAATGCCGCTCTCATATGTGTCCATTCAATATAAGACTACATCCAGCAGCCATTTAGCTTAGCTTTGCACAAAGACTGGATATGGGGGTCGACAGCTTGCCTGGCTCTGTCCAAAGGTAACACGATCCACCTACAAGCACCAAAGATAACAGAGATGGGCGACAAATTAAAGGTGTTGGACCAACGCGTGCCCTGAGAACAGCTGCACTGCTGGGATGGATGGACACCGTTCTCCCAAAAGATATTGCCTCATTTGGGGCTTTAGGGATGACGGTGGAGAGCTCTGTCTAGGATGCTAATCTTAAAACTGGGCTGAGATCAGGTCACAGCATATGATTCACAGCATTTTCATACAGTCAGTAATCCCTCAATAACTTTATGGGATCTGCATTTGTTATGTTCCTCCACTCATCTACTCAAGGTTTTCCTGTCATGTGTCCCCTGTCTGCATGACGTTTTAAGGATACGACTGAATACAAACACGGAAAGTACAGTGCTACCGGCTTTTCTATGTGGTGTTTGTCAGTTATTGTCCAGTTGAGCTTGAGTTGCAAATGCACACGCAGGGAGAATGAAAAGAGAGTGTCAGGGGGAGAGAGAGAGAGAGAGAGAGAGAGAGAGAGAGAGAGAGAGAGAGA
>JAVQJF010063358.1:0-10859 GCA_036023855.1 Gadopsis marmoratus | reverse complement strand
TTAAACTCAATCAGCCTCCTTCCTCTCTAAGCCGTCTATCCAGCTATTGTGTCAGTGTCAGCTCATCAGAGCAATGCCTGATTGGATGACACTAATGAACCCTTGGTCTGAATGGAGTGCAATTGTAGTCGTCTGTTTTGTTCTCGTGATCTTGCGCTTAAGATTTTGTTTGGGTAAATATGAGGCTTTCAGGAATTAATATTGAAAAGTTGTGGTTTGATGTGTTGCTTAACAAGACCAGATTCAGTGTCTGCAGAGCCTGCAAAGTCACATAAATGATTTCCTTGTTCAGATAAGTTTCTATGAATTCACCAGAGCATCAGCACGTTTGCATTAATATAACACTGATCAACATACGTGTGCGCAGAGCTTTGTCATATCTCGGGGAAACATCACACACAGCAGGGCTAATGCAGGACTGGTGGTGTGTTGATGTTTGGATCACGTACCGCCATCACGTTCGAGTCGCAGAGCGAAGCGTCCCGATTTTCAGAGAAATTATCACCTGGTGAAAAAAACCCAGAAGGTCGTTTAACAACATTTACTGCTGTTCTGAAGGTATCTCCGGTACTCTGCAAAGACTCTTCCAACCATCTGGGCGATAAAACATTCTGCCGGCTGGGAGACAACAACACATTCATAAATAAAGTGTCATAGAGACGCCGATAAATTCATGACTAAAATTCATCCAGTCCAGGGAGGGAGTTACAAAGCAGATGCAGATGAAATTAAGTTCCAGAACTATACCAGTACATTTATGTTGAGATTGCAAAACAGTCTTAGTTTGACCCAATTCATGTCGACTGGGAGGGAGCAAAACTCAAGAGGATAAAGCAGTGACTAACCCAACGGCGAGGTTTATTAAAAGTAATAATAGTCTTATACTCACGTTAACAAAACATTATCATTAACAAACATTTCCTTTTGGCCTAAGAAATACAACATTGGCCATAAATTATATTAAACCAAAGACAGTCTGTCTGAATCTATGTTCCAAAAAATAATACCTCGTATGTTTTAATACTTTTCAAGGGTCTTAATTTTTACCTTTAATTAATACCTTTTAATATGTTAAGACCACACAGATACCCTGCTTCTCTGCCTCAGATATTGCTCAGTATTATACAGACATCGACCATATCCATATGAAAACAACATATCTGCACTGGATGTTCGGATGTCCCAGTTACCTTGCACACCCTTGCTATTCAGCGAACACAGCAATGTGGTTTAGCCTATCTGTTCTCTCCATCCAGCCTGACCCTGAGTCTCTGCTGTCCCCCTGCTTGTCTTACATTTCTCAAAACTGCTCAGCGGGCACAGAGACGTTCAAGCTGGGCGCAAAATGACTCTTTCGGCGTGCAGCGAAAGATACAAAATACTTTTGTAGGGTATAGAGAGATCAGCTGACCTCCATTATGTTTTTATGTTCTCATGTTTTGCTCCGGGCACCTCGATGGAAAGTATTCTAACACATGGCCTCTGCAGGCTCTTCAGTCATTGACGGGAGTGTGTGCATGAACGCGTGTGAGCGTTCACCCCAGCCCACTGTTGTGCTGATCACAAAGCTAATTTTGATGAAGTGTTAATTAAAAGGGATATGTGGATGGATACTATGGCTCTGTCGGGAATCAGGCCCGGCTGGTAAACACTCGACTAATCAGACAACCTACTTTAGCCTCTAATAGCAGAATGAGAAGCAGCTCTGTGTCTCAGTGGGGACAGAAACATTCACTTACTAGTTCTATTCAAGCTGCAGTGCACATTCATGTTAAAGTGCTTGTATATTAAACAGCCATGGCTGTTGAGGCTTTCACATCAAGGTCTGTACCTGATTGTTTTAATCAGAGTAATCAGAACCCAGTGAAAGATCCACTTTAATCAAATACCACTGTTGTGAGACAAAATACAGCTCAAGTAGATGTTTTAACTCATTGTTGTAGTTTCAAAAAACAAAGCTACGTATTTGAGTTGCAGACCACAGTACTGCTTTGCTGCCACATTAGGCTCATGACTCTGAGGAGTTTGATTTTGGTGGAGGCATGAAGTTGTTGAACACATATTTTCGCGTTTGTTACCACATCTGCTGTGTACTGCTTCAGCTCTCAGCTTCGCCCGCCTACTCGGCTTTTGTATATTACAATATTAAGATAATATTACAATATTAAGGCCTTCACACACCGGGGACGTGACGAATAAACAACGCGAAAGACTGCAAAGATTTAGCATCCAAACTATTCATGGCGGCAGGGATGCAAAATAAAAACAAACAGACAGACATACAGATGTTACAGGCCACTAGTTCCTTTCTGTTTCCTGTTATAAAGGACTTTTCTGTTCACAACGTTATTTACTTCCTGCGTTTGTTCTTTTCCGGCCAGCGTTGATTAGGTTCACCTGTGTGTGTGTGTGTGTGTGTGTGTTTGTGAGGGCAAAAATAAGTCAAAAGCGTATTATTCGTTGTCAGATATGGGAACAAAGAGGGATGAAGGAGTGAATGTGGACAATAACAACATTTATAATATAAACAGTGCTGTTTTTCATGTCTTTACAGTGTAAACATGAGGGAAATAGTTATTGTGTCCGTGTGTTAGAGATGTGATGAACTGGGATCAGGAACAGGAAACATCAGGGGGAATATGAACCGGAGGACATATTAAATATTGAATACTGAAAACACACTCTCTCTCACGCACACACACACGACTGGCTGGGGGGCCTGAGGGGGGGGGGGTCAAAGTGCATCTATTGCATGTCAGTGGTCCTGGGAGAGGGAGGGGTCCCTCCTCTGTTGCTCTACCTGAGGTTTCTTCCTTTTTTGGGGAGTTTTTCTTCATTTGAATCGAGGGTCTAAGGACTGAGGCCGTTGAATGCTGTACAGATTGTAAAGCCCTTTGAGGCAAATTGTGATCTAATAATGTTGACTTGGCTTGAATGTGCAAATGTTCACAGCATAGAGAATACGTGCAAAAATAATACAAAGATTTGCATTAAGATGGAGGCTTTACGGTAATGTAGCAGGCAGCGTCCATTGGGTGGGATGAGAGTCCTTGTCAGTGGGGGTCCCGGGCCTTACTCGTCTCAGGTCCCTGCAGCTGTACAGGTCCCGGAGAGATGGCAGATTGCAGCTGATCACCTTCTCAGCAGACCGAGTGACACGCTGCAGCCTGCCCTTGTCCTTGGCAGCAGCAGCGTACCAGATGGTGATGAAGGAGATGAGGACGCCGTCAATGGAAGTGCACCTTCACTGACTTTGGCAGATTGAGCTTCTTCAGCCGCCACAGGAAGTACATCCTCCACTGTCCAAAGACCTGTCTAATACTGAGCTTTCACTACAGGGAGCCTTGAGTGAGTCCAGGCTCCTTATTATTGATTTTACAATACACCTATCTAACTATTGTTTAAGGTGACTCACCTTTTTCTGATTCGGCTCAGAGTGCTAACAAGCCAGGTCATGTAGCAGTCCATTCAGGTGCACCACTGCCTGCCACTCACACGCTAGTCCTACACACACAGATGCCATACCTGTGTTAGCGTAGACCAGTGGGACTGCCTTTGTGTTACATTTGCATGTTAACATCTCCACCCCTTTATCTGTCAAATTAGCCGTGCTGTCCCGGTGGCGGAGCTAATCCTCTAGGAGAGAATGGAGCTATCAGGTAGTCACTTGCACTGCACTTCAAAAAAAAAAAAAAAAAAGGTTCATGTCAAACAAGTCATTTCATCTTTTACCAAATTGCTTCAGGTGGAAATGTGGAGATAAGCACAGAGACGATTCGCAGAGTCTGACGGTGTCACAGGAGATAAATGAGGGAATTTAAAATCATTTAAAAAGGTGCTGTGTGGATCATTTTTTTTACCGCAACTATATAATTCTCTAATTAATGTTTGGTACTGGGTGTAATTAAGTGCAGCAAATAAAATCACGACAGAGATGACTGGTCGCGCTCTCACAAAACAGGTGTTGATGGGTCGCGTTTCTCCAAACTAGAGACCATACGTGATGAATTTCTCATAAACACTGCCCTTCATTTCCATCCCAGAAGAAGAGAAACACGTCACTAGAAGTTTAACTAGAGAACTGAGCGGCCCAGACGAAGTTTACCACGAAGGTGGGCGTAACTGTCAGTTATTAATAAAACTGATCTGTACTGCATTAGATCATATCAACAGACCTGTTCAGAAAATTCCTTCTCTTTATTTACACAGACCTTGAAAATGGTCTGATGATGCACCAGGAAGCGCCTTCTTCCAGCCAGTCTGATGCCATGTCTGTCTTGCTAACAAACAGCTCTGGTGCTTTGGGCCTGGACTGTGTGGATAATTACAGGGTTAGAAAGGTGAGGATAAATGCGCTGTTACTCCAGAGACTGTCAGTATGATGGATGAATAGATAGGTTTAGAGCGGACTAGATAAAAAGAAAAAATGAAAAAGGAGATGGAGGGATTGATAGATGGAGCGATTAATGAATGCTTGAGTGGTTTGATGGAGGAGTGGATGAATGGATGTATGGAGTACAGAGATAAATCAGATCTGTGTCATTTAGGTAGTGATAATAACCTTATCAACGTATCGAAACGGCAAGAAAATGTTGCTCTTGATGGAGCAAAGTAACTTTTTCAGCAGGAAAAGTTAGGACTGAAAAAAAAAAGAAGACCAAATTGGACTCTGAGCAATAAAGCACTGCCACTGATCCCAAGACAGTGATAGACGTTAGAAGAACTGGCAGGATAGTTATTTTTCTCACATAGGCTGAAGGCAACAGGAGCCTGCTGCTAAGTGTAACCTGGGGACAAAAACTCATAAACACAGCATGACAACAGCAACGAGGGCTTTAGTGAAAGAGCGACAACGGCGCCTGAGGACAGGAGCTGCTTGATTGGTCATCGGGGTGCAGATACCCTCGAACGAGCTCAGGAGGCTGGGCCTCCAATCTTTTGCAAGCATCGACAACGAGACGTTAACTCGATAAACAAAGGCAATGAACCGGAAAAATGAAATGGAGACACTTTCCTATAATAAAGCAAAGACTAGCATGAAATTTTAGATATATGACCACGCTGACTCTGCAGCCAGTGAACGCGTTTCCGCTCCTGAGCCCGAATCACAGGCTGTTACAGGTTTCCATTGGTGTGTGAGGCTTCTGAACTTTGTCCTGACAAGCTGTGGCTGGTTTACAGCCTGGTCCCCAGGGGCCCATCAGGCGTCATCTGACAGCTAAAGATATGCACCAGGGGCCCCAGAGAGCCTGTCAGACCGACACCTTTGTCGACGAGCTATCATGTTAACCAATCTGATATTGTGTGACAGGCAAACACGAGCCTCTTCTATTCTTGTTTTTAAAAGACCGTGTGGATTTTGTTTGGATTCATTCTTCAGACTGGACAAAAAGATGCTGTGATCCCCAATTTGACGCTACATGCTAATTGTGTCCAGGATATACTCCATGGTGATTGCAATAGCATAATGTCTTTGCAGCTTGTATACAGGAAGTCAATGTGCTGTACTATTGTGTACGAGAAAGAAATGGTCCAACACGTGTGCAGACCAACAGTGTTCGAAGTGGGATTCTGGAGTGCTACTGCTTATTCGTAAACGGACCTTTCACCGGAGATGACTGTATGTCAGTCAGCTGTCTCCCTGTACATGATGCTGTGCTGATGTTGATCCGTACGACTGGAGGCCAAGCGCCTCGGGTCTAATGAGAACAAGCTTTTGGTCATTGGATTGTCTTCAGAAGGTGGACGTGGACGTGGCCGCTAAAGCACGTGTTAATAATCCGTTCTTTAACACCTTTACTTTTTGCTAGAAAAAAAATGAAATACAAATAGCGCATATATAAAATGTAAGTGAAAATCATTTCTTCATTTCTTTACATCATGAGCACAGTGTAGGAAATCAGGTTAGTGGAATGACTTTTTGGCTGCAAAGGAAGCCAAGTGACGGAA
Source organism: Gadopsis marmoratus (assembly GCA_036023855.1). Lineage (NCBI taxonomy): Eukaryota > Metazoa > Chordata > Actinopteri > Centrarchiformes > Percichthyidae > Gadopsis > Gadopsis marmoratus. The sequence continues at coordinate 4,910 of JAVQJF010063358.1, read as the reverse complement.
ACAACAAATAATTGTCATCAATCCTCCTTTCTCTCAAACATTTATTGAATTTCTTTGGGAAAAAACCCCCAATGAAGTACGCAGGCAGGCTATAAGCTTCTCGTTTTCCTCCTTGTGATGCGTTATTTGAGGTTTTAAACAGGATTCAAGCCTGTAGCCACTCTGTTACCAATACAGAGCTCTCACGCAGGAAGCACTCAGGGAGCGCTGCCCGCTGTCGCGACGTGAATGACTGGCTGAACATTTTTCTAAAAAGCTCTTCTTTCGCTCTGTGGCCCTGCAGTCAGCAGTGTCAACAAATCATCGAGCAGTGAAGCCTCCAAAGCGGCACAAGGAGGTGGAAACATGGACTCCCTGGATAATGTGGGACTGGAGTGCAATCAAACTAGATGAATGCATGTGACATATTGGGGTCTGGTTTCTCACACACACACACACACACACACACACACACACTTAAAAGGAAAACTAAAATGATTTAAATCAGGAGAGACTTCAGTATGAGTGAACAAATATTTATTGACACGTGCATAATAAAGACGGCATAATCAGACCGCATCGTGACGTCATTAGATTTTAATGGGGGGGGGGTAGTAAAGCTGTGAGTAGTATAGGATACCCGACGATGGCTTCTAGACACTGGTGGTGGTGGAAGGATGCTGAAGATCTGGACGTGATGAGGAGTGGACTCCTGATGAGCTCGACCCTGGACGCTGAACTGGAGGCGAACGGGGTGGAGGAGGGTCGCACCCAATCCAAGGACAGCCGTCAGCAACAGATTTCAAGTTTGACAGCCGGGAAAATGATTGGCTGACTGAGACTGTGGCGAAATCTGGTTGGATACGTGCGCAAACGGCCATAATCAGTTGATTAAGAGAAGCAGGAGGATGTGAATGATAGTCGTCCTGGCTGAACACTGAGCTTCATAACTAAAACCACGCTGTCATGGTAAGCAACTTCCTTTTACCTTTAAGTGCCGCACAGTGGAAGAACTCTCACGCTGCGTCGACATGGCGTGAGTGGTCGCTCAGTTTGGAGCAAGTGTCTCCGGCGTAAAGCAGGAGCTCTTTCTCTAGGCCGGTTGTTCTTTTAGAGGGTCCAATTAAAATAACCCTGCAACTGGTGCTTCTTTTAGGGAGATCATAAAGGTTTCCACGGGTTGACCACAAGACATGAATAAATGAAGAATGAAGAAGGAAATGAAGAAGGAATCGTGTTTGAAAGAAAATTGGACACGGGGATACAGCGAGAGAAGATGGGGGAAGATGTTCCACAGTGACAACACTGCAGGAGGGGTGTAATTAAAGCTAATTACTTTGTTCATTTCTTTTGTGCCTGTTTCTTGTTAAACACAACCTCCCCAATCTCAAGGTTAATTAAGATTATTGTGACTTGGTGCCCTGGGACTCTGGGAAACACTGTACAAGACACCGTGTGATTATATGGTGCATCACTGAGAAGGTGCTGGTTGTCTCTGTTAAGTCGCTTTATTTCCTTTGTCCCTTTTGTCCTTTTTCTGCCGTCATTTGGATCAAAGTGGGGTTTTTTTCTTTCACTGCAGAGCCTCATACGTGACTGCTCAGTTTGCAAGACGTGCTGATCTGCGGTGCAGTCAGACGGGCCGAGGGGAAAGTCAGTTAAACAGCAATTCCTTTCACTGACTGTTTATTCTTTAAAGGAACATTTCAGCTCAAAATTAAAACGTAAGTAATTTGCCTGCCAGCCTCCTTCCTGCAGCCGCACACTCTCATCCCCAACCCTCTGCAGTGCTGGGTTCGTTCCAGATGAGCTGCGCCTTGCCTGGAATTTTCTCAGATTTTCAGCTGACAGCCAAGGGTTTCCCATCATGCCCGCCTCGATCACGGGAGGTTATCGTTGCCCACATGCGCATGATGCCAGGGTAAATCAGGATCAGGTCGGGCACAGATCTAACCAGCATGCCACGTGCGGCGATTGCATCTGCGTTCTGCGCATCTCGAACAAGCCTACCCTCTCCATCTGCCCCACGTCTCCGGATCCTGCTCACTCCTCCCAGGACGCAACCAACTCCCCAGACCTGCATACCTGACTGTCCCACCAAACGTCCTCGTTCACCTGCTCACCTCACGACATACCGGCCCAGATCCTTCGTCGGTTCACTTTAGTTGCCGTGTACCTTTTTATCTTGTTGCCATGTGCCTGTTTTGCTTTCTGCTTTTTTTCTTTTGCTATCGCGTTTTTTGTCACCCTGGACCTGCCTGCCGGTCTGCTGCCTGTCACCTGTTAATCTGCCCGCCGGTCTTCCTGTACATACCAATAAGCCTTGTTCAACAATAAACCTCTGAAGTCATCCCGCTGTCCTCTGTTGCGACTCTCCTGCACACATCGTAAGGGAGGAACTGAAAGGCGAACTGTGACAGGCTACAGTAGTTTTACCAAAATCACTGCCAGTGAAGGATGTCTTTGGGATAATGAGGCACTCTTTCACTTATTGTATAATTGTTTTTTACCCTGTGGAACAGCAGGATGTAGGGATCAGCCAGAGGGCCACATGGTGTCAGTTAACGATATAGCTTCCATCCTGTGATTGGTTGGGAGACTCTTTATTTTTTCTTACTGTCAACAAAAGCAACAAGTCTGTGTATCCAAAGCCTGATATATTTTATTCCTCTGTGACACAGCGTTCCATTGTTGTCAAAAAAATGTTTCTGGGCTTATTTATTACCATGAACACACACTGAAGTTTCAGCCCCACGTACGCTGGCAGTAGACGAACTGCAGCCTCATTGTTATAATGATCACAAGCTTGGATTCCACTGGAAAACCTCCATCATCCCCACAGACACACAGTCTCAAAGATACACACACAGAGAAACAGATAATGGATGTACAAAAGAATCAGACATAAAAGTAAATGAGCTCTTTTTTAAGCTCTTTAAGTTTGAAAGTGAAATTGTGATGCTCTTGCGCTTAAATCTCTGATGTCTGTGTATCTTTTGCAAGAACAATAGACGGTTTACAACACAGTTCCCATGGTAATGGAGGAAATATTTAGAAGTAGCAATCGCTTTTCTGATTTGAATTGTTTCGTTCCTTTCAAACATGATTGTAAGTAAACATGTTTTGCATTTACATTTGTTTCATGTATTAATTTGAGGGACGTTGCAGTCTCCTCATTGGTCCATGCTACATGTATCATGATTTATTTGTTTGTTTACTTTTGCTTATATCCATATACCTCAGCCAAGCCGAACTTTATCCGTTTTCTTTTTTGTGTTTCTTGCCTCTTATTTTATTCCTGTGATGGTCTGTCTTCCTGTCCCTCCTCTCCAGCCACATTTACGTTTTCCCAGTGTATTCAGAGGCCTGCACTACGAAGCAAGTTCAACATACCCAGGATATCTGTTCGTTATCTGGCTTCACTGATGCTAACAACCGCCACCACGCTAAGCGGTCACACGACGCTGGATATCAACTCGGTAAGTCAACCCAGGGTTTGCCAATTTACAAGCAAAGAGCAAACTATGATAAAGTTCAGGCTAAAAGCAACGCAGCTGCCAAATACAGGAAAGACAGCTGGCAACTGCAGCGTGCTACCATGGTGATGTACGCCGGTAAGAAGTGAACCCCCGTCGTAACCCTGAAAACCCAGAGGTAAACAGAGGACTGTACCGTTGTACAGGCCTCTGTTCCCCTCAGACGCACACCTGTTCTCACTTCCCTCATCTGCCCTGCAGTTACCTGGACTTCCCTCGTCCACCTCCTCACCAGCATCTCATTCCCCCATCAGCCTCCCTTCATGTGCCGGCCCACTTCCTTTGTTCGGTTGTCAGTACATTCCTAGTTGCTATATGCCTTGAACCTTGTGTTTTACCTATGAGCTTCCGTAACCCGATCCTGGACCTGGACCTGGACCTGGACCTATCCCCGTCGCCCGGCATTTCCTGAGTCGTAACACTTCCTCAGTGTCCTCAAGTGTCATTATTGGGCTGATATCATGTAATCCGACATCTGGCATGCAGATACGGGCCTTTTTTTTAGAAAATTCTTCTTTTATTTTTGCTAAGTTTTCAAAGGAGAAAAACAACCCTCCTAAAAATTAATCATCATTTGGTGTTAGATGTCAAAGTATTGGTGGTTGTTTTCGTAATTTTTTTATTTAATGACACTTCAGTCGGCAGACACACTGTTTGTGCCCCGTGTGTGTGTGTGTGTGTATGTATGGGAGGTTTGCGTCCAGTCTTATCACCCTCTGGGCTTCCAGAGTAGAATATAAATGTAGAACAGAGCACCATTTCAGAATTTCCCCTGAGGCCGGAGCCTAAACGGTCTCTTCGCCTCGGCCCATTTTCACGCTCATGTAAAAAACAACGGTTTCACGAAACACTGGACTGGAGCAACAAAGGAACTGGATGCGTATAACAAGATGACAGCAGCCTCTAGAGACGTTGTGGCCGTGTGCATCATAAATCTCCCAGAAATCACAGCTCGTGCAATCATGGAGGTCCACTGCAGAAGTCTGGAAACAAAGAGCTAGCTGACACAGCTTCTTGTGCTGCAGCTGTACATCCATTCAGCTAATGTTCTCGAAGTTTAATTTTGTTGCGACATTTCATTTTCAAAAGCAGGTTACTGCTACTCATTTGAAGTAGTACACCAGATCTTTGCACCAGCCTGTTCACATAATTGATGATGACATATTCTCTGACTTGGTTTTGGAAGACGGTGGTGTCTACGTTGCGCGAATGAATAAAGAAAAGTTTCGATTTTGGGATGTCATTGTTCTCTATTGATCTGTGATAGGACCAGAAAGCCCAGTTCCGACCAAAGATTTGTGACAAAATGTGTAGAAGCTACCATATATTCTTAAATAAAAACCGGTAGTCAAGTAAGAGCCAGGTCTCCAGTAAGGGCCGGGGGTGTGATGGACA